>CAHIKZ030005589.1:117500-155000 GCA_903632075.3 Acanthosepion pharaonis | reverse complement strand
TGCAATTAGTTGCAACAGTGTCTTCAGTGGAGTATTCCCAGCATCCTTCTGTAGAATCACATATCTCTTGTTCCAAATCTCTTCTTCATATTTGAGGAGATTATTTACAATAAGTTTACCCTGTACAAGGCCCGGGAGCCACTCAAGGTAGAGGGTTACAATAAGGATAGTTTATATGGATAGGAGGGGAAGATAGACTTGAACAGGTTAAGATTGTAGTGATCGGGGAAACATCCTTTTAGGAGTCTGTTGCACAGGACAGTAATTCGTGGGAAGAAGCTTTTCGAGAGGAAATTACTTGATGGAATGGAATACGGGTGGAATGTTGGTAGTTTCCCACAATGTAAGTGGCATTGTGGGTCTTAGCTGTGAAAATTAGGACTGGGAGGACATTCACTATCTATTGGAGGATTTCCTTGTTAATTCTCGCTTTCCTTCACTGTCTATTGGAGGATTTCCTTGTTTCCTTTATCTGTCGACTAACCTCCAGAGGAGTTTCTCGACGTTTCGTTTCTGTGTCTGCTAATTTCTGGAGGGGTTGCTCATCATTTCTTTTCCGTGTCTTCTACTTTCTGGAGGAGTTTCTTGTTTTGTTTCTGTGTCTGCTAGCTTCTGGATGGGTTTCTTGTTTCCTTTTTGTGTCTTCTACCTTCTGGAGGAGTTTCTCGTCGTTTCCTTTCCGTGTTTTCTACCTTCTGGAGGAGTTTCTTGTCGTTTCCTTTCCCTGTTTTCTGCTTTCTGGAGGAGTTTCTTATCGTTTCCTTTCCTCGTCTTCTACCTTCTGGGGGAGTTTCTCGTCGTTTCCCTTCCCTGTCTTCTATCTTCTGGAGGATTTTTTCGTCGTTTCGTTTCTGTGTTTTCTACTTTCTGGAGGAGTTTCTTGTCGTTTCCTTTCTTTGTTTTCTACTTTCTGGAGGAGTTTCTCGTCGTTTCCTTTCCCCGTCTTCTACCTTCTGGAGGAGTTTCTCATCGTTTCCTTTCTGTGTCGGCTATCTTCTGGAGGAGTATCTTGAGTTTCTTTTCTGTATTTGTTACCTTCTCGAAGAGTTGCATGTAGTTTTCTTTCTGTGTTTGTTATCTTCTGGAGGAGTTTTTGTAGTCTTTTTTTGTGCGCCTGCTACTTTCTGGAGGTGTTTCTTGTAGTTTTCTTTCCCTGTCTTCTACCTTCTGGAGGAATATCTTGTAGTTTCCTTCTTGTGTCTGGTACTAACAACGAAGTCGCCGGAAGCGATTGAGACAATAATCAAAATGAACAATTTTTACACGCTTTTACTCTTCATAAAAGAAAAAAACCAGTAGAACTCTAGAAAAAGTGACCAAAAGTCTCACAAAATATTTTTTCTTCGTCTTTTTCACTGAAACATATATAAAAGAATGTTTGTTGCTCAAATATAGAACATTTGTTTGGGCATATGTAGTCGTCTCTTTGTATATGCTTGTTTCTCGTTTGCAGTCGGAAATTATTCGAGATAAAAAAAAAAATTTGCAAAATGTGAAACTTGAATTTCCCGCTCATCACACCCCAACCTGAACCTGTAGCATTGTATGGGTTCACCGCGCTCCGGGGTGGAAGAAGTCAATTTCGTCATCCCCTTCCGTCGAATTGTTTTATTTCATGACTCATTGCTTAGTTATTGACGATAATATAATTAATTAATTACCGTGTTCCATCTGCTGAGTATAAACTAAGCGTCATAAGGATGTGCGGGCAGGGTAAATGTTACTGGTGCGAAAAGTGGAGAAAGCGAACCGTGTTCAAATTGCAAGCTCGTCCACTGCTTTTGTGATAGAAAAATAAATAAATAAACCATTTCTAAAAATCGATGTATATTCAGTATCGCAATTCATATTTCCACAAACCAATCAGAAACCATCCCTATCTGGATATAAACACCCTAGTCTGATGAGCAAGCAAGCAGAAACAATATCTGTTCTCAACCAGGATATAAGGTCACCTATCATGGCTCAATCAGATGCCAAGCGACAGTTTGGAAGCGGATCTACTTGCCTCATTAGATACGTATATAACGAGATGAAAAGTCAACAGATACTAGAATCAGTAAATTCATTTTATCACTCCTACTATGCTGCTGTCATCGTAACATACCCAGACCCGAAATACAACACATGTTCGACCCACAGAGTAGGGGATAATGTTACTAGAACACAGAGTGGATACTGGGTTCAAGAAGACATAAGATGACGATTGACGTTGCATTTAAAATTTTGAAGATTGTATTTATCAGGGAAGTAAGGAGGGTAGGTTGAGAGAAGTGTGGCGGTTGCATCTAGCTATTTTAACAGTAAAAGGGTGGGACCTAGTTGCCACACTAGTAGCACGCTTAAATTCATGTAGTCGGGCCACAAGGAAAAAAGCTGATCAGAACATTTGCCATGAAAATATTTGTGCAAAAGGCAAAGAGAGGCCATGTTAAGTCGGTGCGAAAGTGACTGAAGTCGAGATGCCTGGCCAGGGTGTATTATATTACATAACCATTTTTGGATTTTTTCAAGAATCTCGAAGAATTTCAAGAATTATGAAGGGATTTATCTATATAAATTACGTGTGATTTTTTTTCAAAATTGCTCAGTGGAAAATAATAATAATAATAATAATAATAATAATAATAATAATTAGAATGCCACTGAGATATGGTATGACCACCAGCCAGCCACAGTTACCCAGAATAACGATGTAACTATCCTCTGGGACATGCCAATTCAAACTGACAGGGAAATAAAAGCCAACAAACCTGATATCATAAAAGACAAATGTTTGCTTATTGACATAGCAGTACCATCTGAGAGAAACACCTCCATGAAAATTATCAAGAAATTGTCCAAATACAAGGGCCTGGAGATTCAGATTAACAGAATGTGGGGAATGAGGACTGAGACTGTACCAATAGCAATCGTAGCCCTGGGCCCTGTGAGAAAAGGAATGGACAATTTTACAAGTGTCCCAGGTAACATCATCATTCAAGTTGCCCAGAAGATCGTCCTTCTAGGAACATCCCATATACTAAGAAAAGTGCTATCAATTAAATGACAATTCTCCTATAGAGTCTTAGGACTATGGATTGAACCCGGTTCTACAGGATACAAAGCAGGAAACGTAACATACACAAAATAATAATAATAATAATAATAATAATAATAATAATAATAAATGAATACAAAATAACAAAAACAGAAATAAAAATAAAGAGGAACAACATCCATGTTCATGGTTTTGAATGATAGATTCGTTTGTTTAACGGCACATCAACATCGTTATGGATCATTTAATACTGAACTTTAATTTTCTTGGGAGCTTTGAAGTAATAAAAATATGATATATGTTATTCTGTTTTCACAATTGAATGCATGGTAGATGATGCACAGCTTTTGTGCATATACAACAGAAAACACACCCAGTGGCTTCGGAGCACCGGGTTGAAAGCTAAGACAGAAGATCTAATAATTGCAGTTCAGGATCAAAGCCTTGCAACCAGATCCTATAACTGCCACATAATCAGGATCTGCGGAAAATATGATGAAACTGTCGACTATATCATCTCAGGATATCCAGAACTAGCAAAAAATGAATAGACCCAGAGACATAACAAGGTAACGACATATGCGCACTGGAAGATATGCAAGAAGCACAAAATCGAAACCACTGAGAGTTGGTATGAACACCAAATAGACACAGTTACCCAAAATAACGATGTAACTATCCTCTGGGACATGCCTATTCAAACTGACAGGGAAATAAAAAGCCAACAGACAAGGGGTTACAGACAATGAAGGTGAGAGAATAGATTGGGTATAGGTGTGACTACGAAAAGAAAAAAAGATGAACGGGATTCATTCAACAGCAGATTGGGACTTACATTGCATTTAAATTTTTTGAAGTTTGTAGTTATCAGAGAAGCAAGAAATCGAAAGGGAGTTCCACAGGCTGGAAGTGCCAGAAAGGGAACTGTTGTTGTAGAAGTGGCGGTTACATTTAACTCATTCAGCAGTAAAAGGGTGAGCTCTAGATACCAAACTAGTAGCACGCTTAAATTCATGTAGTCCGAGCAGCAGGGGAAAAAAATAAACTTGTCAGAACAGTTGCCATAAAAATATTTCTAGAAAAGAGAATGAGAAGCCAAGTCATGTCGGTGAGAAAGTGACTGACGTTGAGATGCCACGTCAGGATCGAGCACATTGCAGATCCTTCTTTGGATTTTGTCAAGAATCTTGATTGGTTTGTTTTAGTTTGTTTTACGGCACAACAACTTCAATGGGTTATTTAATGCCAACAAAATTTTTATTGCCGGTAATATTTTTTTTCTTCTTGTTAATAATTTTTTTTACAAAGTATTTATGGAATTAAAACCCTATTTTTCATTTTCATCGTGTTTTTAACCCAGTTTGGATCTATATCCATATATCTGCTTATATATATATATATATACATTTCCATAGAATTTGTCAGGACAAAGCAAGAATATATTATAAAAGCCTCAAACACTAATATTCCATGGTTATAATTTATTACATTGGAATCGTAATCACAATCAATTCATCAAACCTATAAATTCAAAAAAAATCGGAAATTTGTGACATATATATATATATATATATATATATATATATATATATATATATATATATATATTAAATTCAATAAACGTGCAATCAATTTACAAATACATGAATTATTCACACAAAACTAATGCAAAGGTTAATATTTAAATGGCGAGACATCCATCATCGCAAACAATTCAAATAGTTATACAAAAACCTCCAGATCCGTTATGAATGAATTGATCCTTGTTTATATAAATTTCTGCCGTATTAGTTGTTATTTTTACTACAAGCTTTCTTCTGTTCCTACAGACATCGTCAGGTATACAATAGATGTTGTTCTTGTTTTTTCTCTTAGTAACCAATAACTCATTTTCAATAGCATTTTCGGATACAACAACACATATATTTTCGTTGTCCTCTTATTACTAAGAGAAAATTGTAAAATTTATATATATATATATATATATATATATATACATTTCAAATCGAAGTACAGCTCAATGTCCAGAACAAAGCAAGAATATATTATAAAAAGCCTCAAACACTAATATTCCATGGTTATAATTTATTATAATCATCACGATCCAATTCATCAAACCTATAAATTCAAAAAGAAATTTGATTTACATATATATATATATATATATATTTACAAATTATTAAAAGATGAAAAATATTTGCGGATTTTGACGTCATTCTGTTTTTTTTTTTCATTTTGACGTCATTTCAATTTTTTCCCATCTCAATTTGTTTTGTTTATAGCTTAGTCTCGGAAAAAAACAAGATATAAAATTCACTTTTTTATCCATAATTTTGAATGTGTTAAATTATTCATCCTTTTAGCCAGAAAAATCTGAAGTTGATGTTAAAAATTAACACAAAACATTGTTGATTTATTTAAAATGGAATGATCTATAACGGTATATCTCTAGATTGTATTTATTGGATTTACATTAAATTTCTCTAGCTGAATTGTTCACCTATATTGCATATGATCCATTATTTTATATAATGAGATTACAATCATAAAATTTGTATTTTATATGAATACTGCCTTATGAAAACTGAGATGTAATAAAGTGGAGAAACCGTATTATAGTTTCAGGGCCAGGCATAAAACCCTTGCACCCTGGTAACAGAGTAAAAAAAGAAAAAAAAAAGTTCCTATTAAACGTAGCAAAAATGGTTTCTTTTTTCTGAGTATGTATTAATTTGGTTCTAAGAAAAAAAAATAAAGAAAAACGGGATAAAGCAAGAAAGAGAGAGAGAGAGAGGTGGGGAAGAGAAATCTCAGGAAGGATTGCGATTGGCTGGTTTTCAGTCACGTGTTCCATATTTAAAGAAGAAGAAAAAGGAAAGTCAGCCCTTTTGTTGCAACGCTGCAAACAAGTGTTCGAGGGTCGTATTTCCTCGTCGGGAGCAGACCCCAATCACTCTGATATTTGCAGCTGGTGTGCAGATGGGGTGGAGAACGAAAGAAGATCACAGGGAATGAGGGTGGGGCGTAAGGGACGGGCGAAATAAGGAATTCCCACACAGAGAAATGCTCCGGGGAATTACCCCAATGAAGCATGTCTGACAAACGCTGAGGATCGGTTGGAGATGGCGTCGGAAGATGAGGATCTGCCCAGAAAAAAAAAAAAGTCAAAAGGTAGGGTGGGGTTGTGGTGTGTGGTGTGGATCGGAGAGATAAAGGGGGCGGTGGTAGATGCAGTCCTTTCCATCATCATCCTACCGACAATCAGCGTGTCCTTTTGATGCAAACGACGCAATTAGTTGCAGGCTAAAGTCGACCTTTACAGACGAGCTTTTTCTTTGTATTTGCACAATTTATTTTCGACTGGTACAAGGACAGAATTTTAGAGGGCTTTGCAAAGATCGAGCCATTTTGCTAGGCTTTGTTTTGTTTTATTTTCAGACCGTAAGTTAATGTGATCAGTTCAGTTATGTGCCATGCGTGATACACGCTTAAGCGATCATGTATCTTTCGATACATGACTGACGAGGCAGATTTTTTCTGCCGTAGGTTGCTATTTCTTTCTGCGGTAGACCATTTGCTATCCAAGGCTGTCTTACTATTTAGCTGGGGGAGAAGAAGAGGATTCATACCTTTCCCAAGGGTATTAGCACGTAAGTGAATGTAATGTATTCGATTTGAATTCGAACTCGGCTCTCCGATTCCTCAGTCCGAGCCGCTATCTGAATTTCTAGGATGTGGAGTCGTTATTTAGATTATTTACAAGCGGACGATTGTCGCCGGTTTTTTTTTTTTTTTTTTTGCTATTATCAGAACGTTTCGACTCTTTCCCCCACCCGACTTCATCAGCTGATCCGAGTAACCATGGAATTTCGGGTGGAGACTTTTCTCGTTCTCCCGTCCATGTTATCCGGGGATATTTTGTCAAGTTCTCATTTCCAGTCACAATTATTATATCACCAATCTTACGAACCAATCCTCTACTCGACTCGGCAGCAGCCGCAATAGAAAAGAGAGGCTCGAGGTGTGCTATCAAGCTTGTGACGAGCAGCAACAGCACTCATCAGCAGACAGGTTAGGTTCTACACTCGGAAGTGTACCACTGTAATAGTTTGCGAGACGCTCTATCTCAATATTGCTCCACAGTTAGATACTTAGACATATTTTCATACATTTATATATTTACTAGCTGTTTATTCATCTTGTGATATCATAGGTAGAGCACATTAATATCAGATCCGAGGTCAATAGAGACGCGAAGAGTTCTAGAGACAATCTAGCAACAAGAAAAACACTTATATTTAACAGCAAGTATAGACAGTTAAAAATTCAGGCCACATAATCAGGAAAGAAGGCTTGGAAAATTTGATACTCACAGGGCAGATTGAAGGCTAGAGAGGCTGGAAAACAACGTATAACCTACCTAACGAGATGGCGGAGCAAGCTTTGGGAAAAACGGAAAATATATTAAGAGGTACAGAAAATTTAAACAAATATTTTTAGCATATTTAAAAAATATTTTAAAATGAATATTTTTGGCATATTAAAAAATATTTTTAAATTAATCTGATTAAAAAAATATTTTAAGTGAACAAGATTAAGAAAACGTGTTGTTTATGCAGGGTGCATTTTTATTTCAACTTTCTTTAAACAAAAAATATTTTTATATCGAAATCAACCTCAATGTTTTTATAACCTGAGCCGCCAGTGATCCGACCGGTCATGGGTAGTTTAGTATATGTATAAAATTAGACATTGAAGTCAAAACCCAGCAGAGACAGTATGTTTTATGCTTAAACGCAATCGTCAGGCCTGGCTATTGCGTTTAAGCAGGAAACAGACTGTCACAGATGGTCGTAGACGCCAATATCCAATTTTATATTTACGTACCCTCTATCCCTAGTATTGAGCAATTTAAACGATAAATCTAATATACCTTAAAACTATTTTTTTGTCATCGAGACTCTTCGGCAAAAGCGAATTGAGTCACTGCCAATCCAGTCGGGTTTCGATCCTAGCTAGAGGCAACCGGATGTCTAGCCAAACTGAAGAGCTGTGAAACAGCGAAACAGTCTGTCTGTGGATGACTTTATATTGGCTCCTGAAAAATTAATTTCAGTTGAGCTCTCTGGGGAAGAGGTGTGGGTTTGTAAACAGTGACTATTATGGCTGATATAGCGAGACTCTTCGGCAAAAGCGAATTGAGTCACTGTCGGTCACTGTGTGTGTTTATCTAAAAATAAATACGCTAAAATTCACCTGCCGTGCGCCATTTCAGTCGGGTTTCGA
Source organism: Acanthosepion pharaonis (assembly GCA_903632075.3). Lineage (NCBI taxonomy): Eukaryota > Metazoa > Mollusca > Cephalopoda > Sepiida > Sepiidae > Acanthosepion > Acanthosepion pharaonis. The sequence goes on along the minus strand of CAHIKZ030005589.1, from coordinate 146,674 downwards.
TCCTAGATAGAGGCAACCGGATGTCTAGCCACACTGAAGAGCTGTGAAACAGCGAAACAGTCTGTCTGTGGATGACTTATATATATATATATATATATATATATATATATATATATATATTCAGAGTTGCTGCACTTTCATAATCGCGATTAGACTCAATCAACTCTTTTCAGATCCTCTACGCTGTCCGTAGATTGACATTAAACACTCTGAATGTTCGTACTGGAGCTTTCGGTGCGAATGCCAAACAGTACAGCATGTCGTTTACAAATTTCTGGCGGAGTGAACTGCGTCATGATGCTCTTTTGCCCTACTAACCATACTATACAGCGCAGGCTCCAAAATCAAAAGCAAGCAATGCGCATGCACTAAATTAGAATAAAATATGGCGCTAATTTAGCTATCGCACCCTATGTGTATGTGTTTGTTTATATATATATATATATATATATATATGTGTGTGTGTGTGTGTGTAAATATATAAATGTATGAATTGCACATAATATAAATCTCTATCGATAAAAGGCAGGATGTGTGTGTGTGTGTGTGTGTGTGTGTGTGTGTGTGTGTAACGAATGCACGGCCGCAATTTTCGACGGATTTGCACCAAAATTTACATGCACATGCTCCAAGTTAGCGGGAAGGCCAAGACCGACTTTGCATCGATAGTGGAAATAATTGATTTTTTCATGCTTCTACGGCAGTTTTCATGTAGTTTGCGGCCATTTTGTACTGACCAGAGTGAGAGCCTATAGCTGGCTGCCACGAATAGGCAGGAAGATTCTATTGGCCAGCGTGAGAGCTAACAGCTGACTGACACGAATGTTAACTAGCATGCTAACATGCAAAAAAAATCGATATCTGTATTCGTCACAAGTGTGAAAAATTTAAATCTGCATGGCACTTTACTCCAATTGGCTCATTCGCTTGCTTAAACTCAACGTTGATTCTGATTCCGCAGAACTGGTTTGGGTGTGAAAAAGTATTTGTTGTTAACATTCTTTTCTCATTCGGTTTTTCGTGTTACGAGTCCTTTTTTTTAAAGCTGATCGTTTTGTGTTCATTTTGTTTAGTTCTTTTTTCGTAACAGATTTAATGTTTGGTATAGAGCTTAGAAAAAAGATAGTGTGAGGTAGGCAAAAAGTAAGGCATGTAGCAACATCAACACGGCAAAGGGCACTCCTTTAAAGGTAAGGAATGGCAAAAATATTTTAAGTCAAATTATAGCCATTGCTGTATGAGTCGTATGTTTTTGAATCAAGCACGGGCAACGCCGGGCTATGCTGCTAACTATAGTATATATATATATATATATATATATATATAGCTCTTATAAAATATGTTTCAGTTAAGCACTGTTGAATGATAAACTAATTCTATAAGCAACAGGCACCTGCGCTAATGCAAAGCTCTTCAGTAAAATGAATGGAGCACTTTGGCTGATTGGCAATTGTTTACATTCATAAAAACAATACGCTAGATTTAGCTGTGTAACTCTGCCGAGTGAATATAGCTCAGTGGTCGAAACACTGACACCAAATCGGTTGGGTTTCGATCCTGGCGTGAGGCATTCGGATGTCTAGTCGCACTGAGGAGCTATGATACAGCGAAGCATATATATATATATATATATATATATATATATATATATATATATATACACGTATATATGTGTGTGTGTTTATACATTCTTTTTATAGATACAAATATTTAAGTAAATGCTCTGTTTTATAATAAACAGTATTTATAACATTTACTGGCCTGAAAGTCCGAGAAATTTTCATAGAAAATATTCGTCCTCTGAGAGGAATCGAATCTGTATCCTATACGGAACCGTCATTTAGCCTTGCATGCTCTTATGTAGTTTAAAGGTAGTAAATTCGATCTTGCTAATCGAATGATCCTCTGTGGCTCAATCGGTTAAGAGCACGTCAGGCTAAATGACGATTCCCATAGGATACAGGTTCGATTATATCGAGATGAATATTTTCTATGAAATTCTCCAGATGATATTATAAATAATATTTATTATAAATAAAAAACATTTACTTAAATAAACATTTTTCTCTATAAAAAGAATGTATAAACATAAAATGTCTGAAAAAAAAATTGTCGGACTTTGTCCATTTCATATATATATATATATATATATATATATATGACATATATATACCTATGAAACACACACACACACACACATATATATATATATATATATATATATGTTCACATAAACAAACAAATGATTTAAGATTGGTATAGTGGATAACTGCTGGGAGTGACAAATCGGGAGCAAAGTTCAATTCCAGTCATTTTCATTACATTCACTTATGCGTAAACACTCTTGCGAAAAGTATGAATCCATCTCCCCCATCTATGGGTTAAATATTAGGACTTGTATTCAGGAAATCTTTCCTATTTTCAAAAAACACAATATTCACTTGCAGAAGGAAGAATTATTCTTAGCGTCCAAAATATGTTTTCGCCTTTAAACAAATCACAAGGGGTTGATAACTCGTAAAAACGAATTAGCCAATCAATGAACATATGAAGAGAAGTGTTTGGTACATTAATATTTACATCTTTTCGATACCTTGGCCTAGAAGCCAGCCATAAGTGTTCTTTAGAATATGGCTATGAATTAGTCTTTTTGAGATTCTTTGACCTTCTTTAAAGCCGAAATAGGAAAAGAAAGAAAAACAAAACTAAAATGTAATGTTAGATTCTTTTGTGCATATTCAGTGAAACCTTTCATTTGAGTCGAGTCCTGCAATCGATAACTGTAAATGAAAATCTGCGTGCACCAGCATAAATGTGGTCGTGGCAGAGTCAGGAGCATTTTTTGAGAACAATAAGTTAAAAAGAAGAAGCATATTAAAAGATCGAACATTTATTTTGTGGGGGTCATTGGAAATTTCATGCTCGAAATGGTTTATTGATTCAGTTGCTAAAAGTCTCAGTTCAAACCATCGTACTTGACTACAATGCCGAAAAACACTTCCGATCACAGAGAATTCATTGCTACATCTGCGAAATGGTATTATGCAAGTAATTACACTTGGCTTTTAATTGTTACTAGTTGAAGTAGTTGTCTACGCCGGGAAAAAGGTCAAAACATTTTTACAGTTTGTTATAAAGACAAGAAAATTATTTCTTTTTTCTGAATACTAATACAACGTAATTATTACGCCAACTTTCTTCTTCTCCTCATCTAACTTTTTTTTCTTCTGTCAATTCTTTATTTTATCCTTCTTCTTCTTTGCTCTATTGCTTATGCGAATTCTTTTTTCTTTCTTTTCTTACGTTTTTCCTTCCTTTCTTCCTTTGGGTTTTCTTCTTTTTTTCTTTATTTTTTCTTTCCACCTTCTTCCAAATCTGTTTTTGTTTCTTCTGTTAATGTTACTATTTGTTGTCGTTTCTTCTTATTCTTCTTCTTCATTGTCTTCTTTTCTTCTTCTTCCTCCTCCTCTTCTACTTCTTTCTCTTTCCTGGTCTTTCTAGTCTTTTTCTTGTTCTTCTTCTTCTTCTTCTGCTTCTTCGTTCTCTTCTTTTCTTCTTCTTCCTCCTCTTCTACTACTTCTTTCTCTTTCCTGGTCTTTCTAGTCTTCTTCTTCACTAGTATTTCTATTCCAATTGCTTTTCATCACGACTACTCAGACCATCATTCTACAGCCATTAGTAGTAATATTATCTTGAATTTTATTATTAGATCAAACATTGAATTTTAATTTTTCACTAGATTTCTTTCAAATTTCAGTTTTCATCACAACTCTCAGAACATCCATTATTAATTTTTTGACAAGCATTGTCAGCCATTATTAATTTTTTGACTTTTTCATCTTAATTTCAATTTTTTTCATCACAACTTCTCAGACCATCATTCGAAAGCCATTAGGAGTAATATTATCTTGAATTTTATTATTAGATCAAGCATTGTCAGCCATTATTAATTTTTCACTAGTATTTCTTTCATCTTAATTTCAATTGCTTTTCATCACAACTACTCAGACCATCATTCAAAAGCCATTAGGAGTAATATTATCTTGAATTTTATTATTAGATCAAGCAGTGTCAGCCATTATTAATTTTTCACTAGTATTTCTTTCATCTTAATTTCAATTGCTTTTCATCACAACTACTCAGACCATCATTCGAAAGCCATTAGGAGTAATATTATCTTGAATTTTATTATTAGATCAAGCATTGTCAGCCATTATTAATTTTTGTCCAGTATTTCTTTCATCTTAATTTCAATTGCATTTATCACAACTACTCAGATCATCATTCGAAAGCCATTAGTAGTAATATTATCTTGAATTTTATTATTAGATCAAGCAGTGTCAGCCATTATTAATTTTTCACTAGTATTTCTTTCATCTTAATTTCAATTGCTTTTCATCACAACTACTCAGACCATCATTCGAAAGCCATTAGGAGTAATATTATCTTGAATTTTATTATTAGATCAAGCAGTGTCAGCCATTATTAATTTTTGACCAGTACTTCTTTCATCTTAATTTCAATTGCATTTATCACAACTACTCAGACCATCATTCGAAAGCCATTAGTAGTAATATTATCTTGAATTTTATTATTAGATGAAGCATTGTCAGCCATTATTAATTTTTGACTAGTATTTCTTTCATCTTAATTTCAATTGCTTTTCATCACAACTACTCAGACCATCATTCGAAAAGCCATTAGTAGTAATATTATCTTGAATTTTATTATTAGATGAAGCATTGTCAGCCATTATTAATTTTTGACTAGTATTTCTTTCATCTTAATTTCAATTGCTTTTCATCACAACTACTCAGACCATCATTCGAAAGCCATTAGGAGTAATATTATCTTGAATTTTATTATTAGATCAAGCAGTGTCAGCCATTATTAATTTTACCAATTTCTTCTTTCATCTTAATTTCAATTTATTTTATCACAACTTATTAATTTTTTGTCAGACCATCATTTCAATTGCCATTAGTCATTCGTAATATTATCTTGAATTTTATTTATTATTAGATCAAGCAGTGTCAGCCATTATTAATTTTTGACTAAACATATTTCTTTCATCTTAATTTCAATTGCTTTTCATCACAACTACTCAGACCATCATTCCAAAGCCATTAGGAGTAATATTATCTTGAATTTTATTATTAGATCATTGTCAGTCATTATTAATTTTTAGTATTTCAAATTTCAATTGCTTTTCATCAAACTTAAACATCAAATTAAATAATATTATCTTGAATTTTAATTAATTTGTCAATTAAATTTTTGACTAGTTAAATTGCTTTTTCCACCTGTCTCAGACCATCATTCCTAAGCCATTAGAAGATTACTTGAATTTTAATTCAGTTGATCAAAGATTGTCACTAATTTTTTGTTTTTCTTTCACTAATTTCAATTGTTTTCATCACTGCTAAATTCAAAGCCATTATTCTTGAATTTATCCTCTCAGCCATTATAATTTTCACTAATATTTCTTTCATCTTAATTTCGTCTTCATCATTCAGACCATCATTCGAAAGCCAAATTTTATTTTAAGCATTGTCAATTATTAATTTTTGTCATTTTTCTTTCATTCTCACCTCGTTTTAATATTATCTTGAATGTGCAGTGTCTTTATTTTTTTTTCACTAGTCAAATTTCAATTGATTTCAGTTTTGAAAGTGGAGAAAAATCTTGAATTTTATTATTAGGTTCAGATCCTTAATTTTGAATGAGCGTCGACCATCTTAATTTCAATTGCATTTATCACAACTACGAACATTCAAAAGAAAATAATTTATTATTAGATGAAACATTGTCATCCATTATTAATTTTTGGTTTTCTTTCATCTTTCAATTTCTTTTCATCGACCATCATTCAAAAGAAGTATTATTTCTTGCGTTTATTGTTGCCAAGCATTGTCATTATTAAATTTTGAGGGGGAGTTCGCATCTGAATAAATCACAACTACTCAGACCATCATTCAAAGCCATTAGGAAATATTAAATTTTATTATTAGATCAAGCAGTGGGATTAAATTTTGAAAACCTTTCCTTAATTTCAATTGCATTTATCACAACTTCTCAGACCATCATTCAAAAGCTTAGTAAATATTATCTTGAATTTTATTATTAGATGAAGGACTAGTATTTCTTTCAAATTTCAATTGATCAAAAGACCATCATTCAGAAAAGAAATATCTTGACAAGTCATTGAGAATTTTTTAGCAATTGGAAAAAAATAAATTAAATAACAAAATTAATAAAAAAATAATGAAGAAGATTACAGTAATTCAGTTGTCAAAGATCAAAGTTTCAAAAAATATATTCTAAGAAAGAAAGTCTTAAAGAAAAGAAATATTTTAAAATTCTCACCTCGTTTTTAAAGAAAGAATTGAATGGAAAAAGATGGTTGGATCCTTAGAATGAGCGTCGACCAAGGGTTGAGCGCGCGAACGACACATTTCAGTGAAGGAAGAAAAAAAATTAAATGTGGAGGGGAGTTCAAAGAAAAATACAGGAAATAAAGAAAAGAAAGAAAAGAAAATAGAAAAAGAAAAGAATAAAAAGAATGAAAAAGAAAGACAAAGGACAATAAAATAAAGAACATACAACGAAAAGAATGAAGAAGAAAAAGAGGAGATCAAAGAAAAATAAGCAAGAAAGAAAGAAAGAAAGAAAAAATAGAAAGAAAGAATGAATGAAAGAAAGACAAAGGACAATGAACACATCGAAGAAGAAAAAGATGAAATCAAAGAAAAAGTAAGAAAGAAAGAAAATAGAAAGAAAGAATGAATGAAAGAAAGACAAAGGACAATGAACACATCGAAGAAGAAAAAGATGAAATCAAAAGAAAAAAAAAAAAAAAAGAAAATAGAAAAAAAGAATGAATGAAAAGAAAACAAAGGACAATGAACACATCGAAGAAGAAAAAGATGAAATCAAAGAAAAAGTAAGAAAGAAAGAAAATAGAAAGAAAGACAAAATGACAGAAAGAAATGAAAGAAAGAATGAATGAAAGAATGAATGAAAGAATGAAAGAATGAAAGAAAGAAATGGACAAAGATTAGATCGAAGAAGAAAAGGAGGAAATCACATAAAATGTAAAAGAAAGAAAGAAAGAAAGAAAGACAGAAAGAAAGAATGAAAGGAAGAAAAAAGAACAAAAATAGATTGAAGAAGAAAAGTATGGAATCAATGTAAAAGTAAGAAAAAAGAACGAAAGAAAGAAAATACAAAGAAAGAAATAGAAAAAAAAAGAAATACAGATAAAAGAATGAAAGAAGGAATGAAAGAAAGAAAAAGAACCAAGATTAGATCGAATACGAAAAAAAGAAAATCGAAGAAAAATAAGAATGAAAGAATGAATGAAAGAAAGAATGAAAGAATGAAAGAAAGAATGAATGAAAGAATGAAAGAATGAATGAAAGAATGAAAGAATGAAAGAAAGAATGAATGAAAGAATGAAAGAAAGAATGAAAGAATGAATGAATGAAAGAATGAAAGAATGAATGAATGAAAGAATGAATGAATGAATGAATGAATGAAAGAATGAATGAATGAATGAAAGAATGAATGAATGAAAGAATGAATGAAAGAATGAATGAAAGAAAGAATGAAAGAAAGAATGAAAGAAAGAAAGAAAAAGGACAATGAACACATCGAAGAAGAAAAAGATGAAATCAAAGAAAAAATAAGAAAGAAAAAACAAAGAAAGTAATGCAGAAAGAAAGAAAGACAGAAAAAAAGAAAGACAGAAAAAAAGAAAGACAGAAAAAAAGAAAGACAGAAAAAAAGAATGAAAGAAAAAAAATGAAAGAAAGAAAGACAGAAAGAAAAACTGACAGAAAGAAAATGACAAAGATTAGATCGAAGAAGAAAAGGAGGAAATCACATAAAAAGTAAAAAAGAAAGAAAGAAAGAATGAAAGGGAAAAAGGGCAAAGATTAGATTGAAGAAGAAAAAGAGGAATAGGAAAATGAAGTAATGTACGAATACAGGAAGAAATAAGAAAAAGAAAGAAAAAAATAACGAAAGTAAAAATAGACGATGAAAGAAAAGAGAAAGAAAGAAAAAGGAAAAAGGGCAAAGATAAGATTGAGAGAGAAATGAGAAAAATTAAGAAGAATAAAAATTGGAAACTCAAAAGTGTATAAATACAAGGTATACAAAAAAGAAAGAAAAAAAAGAAAGATAAAAATAAAGAAAGAATATAAGATAAAAAAGAAAGGAAGAGAAAAAGGCAAAGCAAAGATTGAATTAAAAAAGAAGAAAAACTAAGAAGAAAAACTCGAAGTAAACGCAATAATTTGGTAAATGAAGGATGTATGAATACAAAGAAAAAATAAAAAAGAAAGAAATAAGGAAAAAAAAAAGAAAATGAAAGAAAGGCAGAAAGAAGCAAAGAAAAACATATGTTCAAATAATGGATTGAACGAGAAAATGTAAGGATTCGAAAATGAAGAAGTTTATGAATGTAAGGAAAATTGAGCAAAAAAAAAAACAAATAAAAAACAAACAGAAAGATAGAAAGAAAGACAACAGAAAGAAAAGAAAAAGAAAGATAAAATAAAGAATGAATGAAAGAAAAAAGAAAGAAAGAAAGAAAAAAGAAAGAAAGAAAGAAAGAAGAAAATGAATAAAAAATCGACAAATGTAGAAAGAAGAAAGAATGAAAAAGTAAGAACGAAAAAGAGGAAGAAAGATAAAGAGAAGGAAAAATAGAGAAGCAAAAAGAAAGAGAATGAAAAAGAGAGAGAAGGAAAAGAGACAAAAAGGAAAAAGAAAGAGAATGAAAAAGAAAGAGGGGGGAAAAGAAAGAAGGAAGAAGAAAGAGAATGAAAAAGAAAGAAAAAGAAATAGGACGAAAAAGAGAGTGAAGGAAAGAGAAAGAGAAGGAAAAAGAAAGAGGAGGAAAAGAGAAAGAAGAAAAAAGAAAGAGAATGAAAAAAGAAAAAGAATGTAAAATAGAGAGCAGGAAAAAGAAAGGGGGAAAAGAAAGAGGGGAAAAAGAAAAAGGAGGAAAAAAGAGAGAAGGAAAAAGAATGAGAAGGAAAAGGGAGAGAAGGAAAAAGAATGACAAAGAGAGAGCAGGAAAAAGAAAGAGTGGGAAAATAAAAAAGAAGGTAAAAGAAACGGAACAAAAAAGAAAGAGAACGAAATTAAAATGCAAAAAGAAATAAACAGGATAAATAATAATAAAGAAAATATTAAAAAAAGAAAATGGGAAAATAGAAAATGAAAAAAAAGGATAAAGGGAAATAAAAGAGAATAAAGAACAAAGAACGAGGGAAAATGATAGGAAAAAAAACGTAAATAAAAGAATACAGTTAAACGTAAAAGAATGAATTATAAAAACAAAGAAAATGAAAGGAAAAAGAGAAACAGAAGAAAAAGAAAAAAGCGATAGAATAAAAAATGCAGAGTGAAAAAGGACAGAACGAAAAAAAAAAAAAAATAAAATGGTGGAATTGAAAAAAGCCAAATAAAAAAGGCGACATGAAAAAAAAAAAAAAAAGCAAAAAAAAAAAAGCCGAATAATAAAAGTGGAAGGGAAAAAAAGCCGAATAAAAACGTTAGAATGAAAAAAAAAAGCCGAATAAAAAAAGATGGAGTTAAGGAAAAAAAACGAAAAAAAAGGTAGAATGAAAAAAAGACCGATTAAAAAAGGTGGAGTGAAAGAAAGCCGATTAAAAAAAGATAGAATGAAAAAAAACGAACAAAAACAGGTGGAGTGACAAAAAGTCGAATAAAAAAGGTAGAATGAAAAAAAATGAATAAAAAGATGGAATGAAAAAAAAAGCCGAATAAGAAAGATAGAAGAAAAAAAAAGCCGAACGAAAAGGTAGAATGAAAAAAAAGTCGAATAAAAAAGGTGGAATGTAAAAAAGTCGAATAAAAAAGGTAGAATTAAAAAAAAAAAACGAATAAAAAGGGTGAATGAAAAAAAGCCGAGTAAAAAATTTGGAATGAAAAAAGCCGAATAAAAAAGATGGAATGAAAAAGCCAAGTGAAAAAAGGCAACATGAAAAAAAAGCCGAATAAAAAAAGCGAAATGAAAAAAAAGCCGAATAAAAAATGGTGGAATGGAAAGACGCCTTACAAAAAGGTGGAATGACAAAAAAACGAATCAAAAAGGTAGAATGCTAACAAAAAAAAAAAAAAAAAAAAAACGAATCAAAAGGGTGGAATGAAAAAAAGCCGAATAAAAAAGGTGGAATGAAAAAAAGCCGAAAAAAGGTGACATGAAAAGAAAAGCCGAATACAAAAGGTGGAATGAAAAAAAGCTGAATAAAAAAAGGAGAAAAAAAACAAGAAAAAGGTGGAATGAAAAATAAGACGAATACAAAACGTGGAATGAAAAAAAGGCGAAATGAAAAAAAAAAAGAAGCCGAATGAAAAAGGTAGAATGAAAAAAAAAACGAATAAAAAGGGTGAATGAAAAAAAACCCGAATAAAAAATTTAGAATGAGAAAAGCCGAATAAAAAAGATAGAATGATAAAAGCCAAATGAAAAAGACGACATGAGAAAAGCCGAATAAATAAGGCAAAATGAAAAAAAACAACAACAACGAATCAAAAAGATGGAATGAAAAAAAAGGGCCCGAACATAAAAGGTGGAATAAAAATAAAAAATAAAAAAGTCGGAATGAAAAAAATGATGTGTATAAAAAGGAGGATAAAATAAGAGAAAATGAATGAACAAAAGAAGAATAAAAAAAAGAGAATTAATAAAATGTAGTAGGAAAGAAAGAATGACAGGCGGAAGAAGAAACGAAATAAAAATGGCGTTTGGAAGTAAATAAAAAAAGAAGAAGAAGAAAATATGAAAGAGAATTTAGAAAATTCCCGAATGAATTCTGTAAAGGTCAAAGTCAGTTTTTTTTATGACGATTCTGTGGCGCTGAAGGAAATAATTAAGCGCCCCCTACTGACGTGAAAGCGAACAAGCAAATGGCATATCAACACGCTTACGTGTTGCTCCTGAAATATTCTGGAAAAAAAAAAAAAAATGAAATACTGATTTTGTTTTTAACCATTCATTCATATTTTTTCAAATAATTATTTTCATGCCATACTCTTTCAGAACATATGCGATCTTGACTCTCCACGATTTCCTTTTTTTATTAAACGTTAATTGCCATGACGAGTCCAGACCATCACAGCTAGTATCAGTTACGCCATGTAGAGTTGACTCATCCTCATTCCTTTTGTTAGATAGCGCAGCTAATCCCCGTTGCAGACGCCTGCTCCGGCACATTTTTGTGGATTATTCTTGTTGTGGCTTTGTTAGGGCCAGAAATAAAGACACATAGAGAGGAATCGAGTTAAACAAATATATTAACAATAATATAAAACATATACAAACGAACAAGTAGAGTAGAGTCCATGCGTACATGGGTAAATTAGCATAACATATATATATATATATATATATATATATATATAGAGAGAGAGAGGGAGGGAGAGAGGGGGGATACATTATTTACGTTAGTCGGAGTGTTGTTCTCTTCTTTGTTGACAAAATCACAACGTTTCGGTCGTTGAACTCTCCGGCCTTTTTCAGGATATGTCTACATTTCTGAGATGAGGTAATGTATTTATTTAAATTACTCACGTTGTTCGGACTGTTGTTCTCATCTTTATGGCCATATTCAGGGTTTTTCAGCCGTTGTACGCTCCAGCCTACTTCAGGATCTGTCTATATTAATGAGATGAGGTATGGAAACTATTTGTAATACATACATTTTTCGAGCTTCTGTTCTCATCTTTATTGCCATATTCACAGCATTTAGGCCGTTGTACGCTCCGACCTTCCTTCAGGATTTTTCTATATTACTAAAATGAGGCATTGTAGCTATCAAGGTCGGTCTATATTTCTGTTGTTAGGGCCAGGAGTAAAGACACAAATAAGGAATTGAGTTAAACAAATATATTAACCGAAAAAAACTGTAATACAAACAAGACTGTTACAGCAAGATATATTCGGTGCGACTATCAGAGCTGACTACTATCCTCTAAAAGGCAGTACCTGCTCCTATTTATAACTGGGAGAGTGCATGCGTGAATGGTTAAGTTGCCATAACAATTTCTGAGAAGAGGTATTGTAATTATTTACACTAATTACATTGTTCGGACTGTTGGCTTCATCTTTATTGCCATATTCATGACATTTCAGCCGTTGTACGCTTAGGCTTTCTTCAGGATCTGTCTATTTTTTTTTTTAGATGAGGTATTGCAACTATTAATACTATTTATATTGTTTGGAATTTTGTCTTCATCTTTTTTGTCATATTTATGACGTTTCAATCGTTGTACGCTCCGGCCTCCTTCAGGATCTGTTTTTATTAGTGAGATGAGGTATTGCAACTATTTACACTATTTACTTTGTTCGGATTTTGTCCTGATCTTTGTTGCCATATTCACGACGTTTCGGTGGTTGTACGCTCTGTCCTTCTTCAGAATCTCTCTATATTTCTGAGATTAGGTATTGTAATTATTTCCCGTATTTACATTATTCGTACTGTTTTCTTCATCTTTTTTGCAATATTTACTACGTTTCGGCCGTTGTACGCCCCGGTCTTCTTCAGGATCTGTCTATGTTACTGAAATGACGTAATGCAACTAATTATACTATTTACATTGTTCTGATTTTGACCTCAACTTTCTTGCCATATTCACGACGTTTCGGTCATTGTACGCTCCGGCCTTCTACAGGATCTGTCGATATTTATTAGATGAGTTATTTTAATTATTTACACTACTTACGTCGTTTGGACTGTTGTCCTTGCCTTTATTGTCATATTCACGACGTTTCGGCCGTTGTATGTCTAAGTCAGTTCATACAAATCTCACTGATACTATACTGAACCTATACTACAGTTTCTGAGAGAGCGCGCGTTATATAGCGTGATCAACAGTGCGAACAAAGATTGCACGCTAAACCCTCGGTCACGATGACATCTGATTTCGTGCTAACATAACCATCGACGGCTCCCAAGTGTTCTATCTATCCAATTTCATTCATAGTGCTTGGATCAACACGTGGTATGGTTTTTCAGGCACTTTCAAAAGGGGCTGTCCGCTGGAATCGCCTCCCGTAGGACGATAACATCAACAAGTTACCTTCAGGCCGGTAAGCGAAAATAAATTAAACATACTGTTTAATAAATTAATGGAGCGTCGACTCAAATACAGTATTCACTAAAAAATAACGTTTTAAAAATCTCTTTCTTTCCACATATATATATATATATATATATATATATATATATAGAGAGAGAGAGAGAGAGATAGATAGATAGATAATAATATAAGTGGTCAATATACACACACACACACACATATATATATATATATATATATATATATATATATATATATATATATATATATATATATATCCAAAGATAAATTTAGGTAGTAAAAGTAAAAGTAGATGTGATGAGTTAGTAATGGTGTTGGGGGATTGGTGGTAATGATAATATTAGTAGCTAGGGTTACAAACTCACATCAATCCAACCAAATATGTTAGCTCTATCTCTGATATTGAGCGCTTTCTAATAATATATACTAGCAGCATGGCCCGTTGCCCGTGCTTGATTCAAAAATCGTACGACTCATACAGCAATCGCTATCACTTGACTTAAAATATTTTTGCCCTTCCTTGCCTTTAAAGGAGTGCCCTTTGCCGTGCTGATGTTGCTACATGCCTTCTTGCCTATCTCACACTGCGAATTTTTCTAAGCTCTATGCTAAACATTAAATCTGTTACGAAAAAAGAACTAAACAAAACGAACACAAAACGATCAGCTTTAAAAAAGGACTCGTAACTGGAAAAACCGAATGAAAAAAGACTGTTAACAACAAATACTTTTCACAGCCAACCCAGTTCTGCGGAATCAGAATCAACGTTGAGTTTAAGCAAGCGAATGAGCCAATTGGAGTAAAGTGCCATGCAGATTTAAATTTTTCCCACTTGTGACGAATGCCGCTATCGATTTTTTTTTTTGCATTCTAGCATGCTACTTAACATTCGTGTCAGTCAGCTGTTGGCTCTCACGCTGGCCGATAGAATCTTCCTGCCTATTCGTGGCAGCCAGCTATAGGCTCTCACTCTGGCCAGTAAAAAATGGCCGCAAACTACATGAAAACTGCCGTAGAAGCATGAAAAAATCGATTATTTCCACTATCGATGGGGTTTTGGGAACTGCAAAGTCGGTCTTGGCCTTCCCGCTAACTTGGAGCATGTGCATGTAAATTTTGGTGCAAATCCGTCGAAAATTGCAGCCGTGCATTCGTTACACACACATCCTGCCTTTATATATATATATATATATATATATATATATATATATATATATTTTATATTTACACACACACACACACACACACACATATATATATATATATATATATATATATATATATATATATATAATCGAACTCTTCTGTCGGTTTCGACGTATGAGGATCTGAAAACTTAATTGATTCAGTTATGAAATTTCGGGCAATAATCTTAAGTGGCACTCAAGACCGCTAGTGATTTAAAAAGGCCGCATATGTAACAAGTGTAAGGATTATGGAGCATGTTGCTCAACTGCTTTCTCGAGAGCCTGTATTTTATAATGTTCCATAAGTTTTCTATGGAGTTGAGGTCAGGAGATTGGGGCGGCCATGTCATAACACTCACCTGCTTCTCATCAAAGTATTCCTTCATCAATTTTGATTTGTGACAGGGAGCATTATCCTGCATAAAAATGAGCTTGGTGGGGTCGATTTGCACCCTTTCAGCTAAAGGGAGCAGACAAGACTCTAAAATTCTCTTGTGCTGCTCGCTCCTGAGGGTCTTTTCAATAGGTTTTAAGAAACCAGTTCCATGAAAAGAAAAGCATCCCAGAACATTATACTGAACAGATGCTTGACAGTACCTGCTAAATTCAAAAATAGCTTTCAAAGCTTCTTCTTCGGGTTTTAGATCGCTTATCCTTTGAATTTAGCTCAACTTTCGTTTCATCGGAGAAGAGAACATTTAGTAAAAAAAATCAGGTGAGTCACTTTTATCGAACAGCACTGCATATTGACTGCTAATAAGTTGCTCTTCAGCTTGTCTTTGTATCTTAGCCATGGGCGTCCTACATTCCTGTAGCCCTGATCTAACCGGCTGTACATTAGGATCTTGGATATCCTGTCATCAGACATTCTCAAGACATGACCAGTCCACCGTAACTGAGACTGTATGAAAAAAGGCTCGATTCCTCCAATATTACACCTGTTAATACAATGCTATATATATATATATACGGAGGTGTTGAGGCCTCACACTTATACACACACCCACACGAATATATACACACTTACACACATCATACTCACTCACTCCCTAATGAGCCAAATGATAACACACACCCACAGCAATACACACGCTTACTCACTCACTCCCTAAGAACCAAATAACACACACACAAACACTAAACAGAGATACATCGCCTCTCCAGGACCAATAAAACTGTCAAAATGACCACGGGAATTCAGAGAAGCATAGATCCATCCAGCTCTTATCTCAAATAACAACTTAAAAGAGACTGTTTGACCAACACAAGGAATGTTAAAAGATTCATTTTAAAAAGATAAAAAAACAAATGAAAACTACAGACAAAAGTTCATTTTCTCCAGCAAGACATTCATTTCTGTAGTTTACTGCTACCAGCACGCAGAAATATTTCTTCTTCCGATGATGGCCATTTCGGCCGAAACTAGTCGAGGAATCTAAATGAAATAATAATAATAAAAAACGAAAGAATATTAATCTACAACCCAGTGTGTCTGAAGATTTTAATTTTTTAATATTTTTTTTTATTGTTCAATATATATATATATATATTGATAAATTTATTAATATTTCCAACTTTGAGTTAACTAAATATGAAAGGGAAATGCTTAACCTGAGACCCAACTTCTATATATACCGTAATTATAACGGTTTAATTAAAAAAAAAAAAATGAAATGAAATTGAGATGCTATATCAAAATATCGGAAGTGTCGATAAGGTTCAGGAAGACTATTTGATTACAACAACACCAGAATTTCGGGACTGACTCAAGAATGTAACAGTCAAGGAAAGACATCACCAAAAGTAATAAAAAAAAAAATACATTAGAAATTTCTGCTAAGGAACTACGAAGTCATCCAGATATAAACTGGGCCCAACTTTTAGTAATTTCAATATGTCTAGTCTCGAAAATAATGAAGTGTGTTTCATTAAGATAGATTATATATAAGGGTGTTTCATTAAGACGGATCAAAGTCAGAAGTAAATAAATCAGTGCTGTTGGTGAAAATTGCAAGTAAGTGGAATTATGTGTGAAAAATAATATCGCCCAAATGTCTGCCAAATTTGAAAGAAAAAGAAAAGAAATCATTAGACGCTTAAACTTAATCCACATTCAAAATCGGTCCAAGTTATAGGAACACCCTTTCTATTTACTTTTCTATTTAATAAATTAAAAAAAAAACCCAAAAAACATTTATCTAAGACATGTTGCTGATATCCTTATATTCATCGAGAAAAAAGATGAAATATATTATCTCCAAAAACAACTCGAAAACAATTCTGTTCTTCAATTTACAAACGAAATTAATAATAGCAATAAAATTCCCTTTCTAGATATATTGATAAACACGAATAATAATAAGTTCACTATCTCCCCATATAAGAAATCTACAAGCATAAATTCGTGCATTCTCAGCTATATGAGTGAATGTCCAAATTACTATAAAATAGTAGTAATAAAAAATACTAATAAACAATGCAAAAATTAATTCATTCACAAAATTTTCTAGAGTGAATTAAAAAAATATAAAACAAATTCTTATTATTAATAACTTCCCTAGTTATATTGTCGATAAACAAATAAGCTGCTCCATTAGAAATTTTAATACAAAGCAAATAGAATATAATACTTCTTCAAACAAATACATTCTAATTATAAACAGGATGAAAATATTCTAAAAAAACTAATAAATACTAATATATCCACCACAGATCCTCGTAAAAAAAATAAAAATATTACATATACTAAATACAATATATTCAATGTAACCATTCGCAATGACTCCTCCCAACCAATTACCGTGGTACAGAAAACCAACATTATATATAAATTAAAATGTTTCTTGGGGGATTGTATCTAAAAAGAATAAATAAATAAAATAAAATAAAAAAATAATATTCATGTTGGTCACACTACAGCTCAGTTGTCTCGGAGTTTGAGTTTTCATTTGAATGATACATCTAATATTTTAAAACATTTACAACAGTATGCTTGTCCACATTTAGATATTGAAAAATACATCTATACTCTTTCATGAAAATCGTCAACGAAAATTCTTGAAGTTATCTATATTAAATAATTGAAACCAACCCTTAATAAAATTAATTATGAATACTGCACAAACGTGATATACACCATTTTGGGTTCCCCCATATGCCAAAGTCTACGAAAAGAGAAGTTCTTCCTTTTCTGAAGTGTGCGTGCATTTTTGGCAGACTCTCTCTCTTTCTCTGCATATATATATATATATATATATATATATATATATATATATATATATAATTATTTATTTAAAAATATGATTCCTTCGCTACATAATTATATATAGGCTCTAATTTTATCGAGCACTGTTTTTTAAAATAATAACAAAAATACTAAAGAACTTTGGATTATTTACCTAACGAGTTCTTTCCTATTTTCTATATATTTTCACACACACACACACACACACACACACACACACATATATATATATATATATATATATATATATACAAAATTGTCCAATTGTTAGATTAAGCTCTAAAGGGTTATATCTTAGAAAGATATCTTACTGGAATTCTCTGAAGTTTTTATAACACTATTGGAATCTACTTTGAGCAATAAGAATATATGATTACTCTCTAAGCTTAACAGAAGCATTGTGATGAAATCGATCATAAACGAAAATGGAAACTTCATCATTAATTAATCATAGTTAAGGATCGTAAGCTCAAGATGCATTGAAATAAATTTTATATATATATATATATATATATAATTCCAGGATCATTTTTCACCTTATTCAAGATAGTCCTCGCCCTCTCTAACCTTCTAACTTTCTGTCCTGGAGTAACAAGCTGCCTCACAGGTATCACGTACGATTTCATTTTCAAGTCTTTTTTCATTGCTCTTTGGACTGTCATAGTTGAAACCCCTCTCTCACGTACCAAACATCTTATGAATAGAGTTGGATCTTTTCTAATTATCTCTTTAGCTTTAACTTGAAATGATAATCCCGTTTCCTGTTGTGACCTCCTGATCCAGTTTTCCTCTCTACTGATCCTTCTTTTTTTTAAAAAACTTATTCATCATTCTCTTGATGATTCTTGAATAGACTTTGAAGATGGAAACCATAGTATGAATATTAGTACCATTACTGAAGATCATTTTCCTTTCACCATTGCTCATTTGGGTAGACAGTGGGTCTGACACAAAATAATTTTAACCTGCTCACCTTTTAGCTGAATAACTCAAAGGGTTTTTCAATGAGTCTTACGAATAATAATGATAAAATATAGTTTTAAGGTAATTGTGGATTAAAGTGGTCAATATCAGATTAGAACGTATCAAAATATAAAAGTGGACATTGAAGTCAATATCCAGGGCGATAGTTACATGGCCTGACGATTGGGTTTAGCATGAAACAGATTATCGCTTCTGGATGTTGACTTCAATGTCTACTGTATGTATTTATGTATATCTATCTATCTATCTATCTATCTATCTATCTATCTATCTATCTATCTATCTATCTATCTCTCTCTCTATATATATATATATAGATAGATATATTTAAAGATACATTGTTAACATTATTTACATTATTCGGACTATTGTCGTCATCTTTGTCGCCATATTTATTACAACGTTTCAGCCTTTTACGCTCCGGCATTCTTCAGGTGTTTGGAATGTCGAACTGAACCCTTTATTTCGCTCACTGGGGTAGACTGTTCTAGTTCCATGTGCCATGTCAGTTATCTCCTGTTCTCCACTCTTGGGTCCTTGCACTGGATCTAACCAACGCCTTTATCATGGCACAAGAGAAACGTTGTAATAAATATGACGACAAAGATGAGTACAATAGTCCGAATAATGTAAATAATGTACATAATACCTCATCTCAGAAATATAGACAGATACTGAAAGGCCGAAATGTTGTAATAAATATGGCGACAAAGATGAGAACAATAGTCCGAATAATGTAAATAGTGTACATAATACCACATCTCAGAAATATAGACTGATACTGAAGGGCCAAACGTTGTAATAAATATGGCGACAAAGATGAGGATAATAGCCCGAATAATGTAAATAGTGTACATAATACCTCATCTCAGAAATATAGACAGATACTGAAAGGCCGAAACGTTGTAATAAATATGGCGACAAAGATGAGGACAATAGTCCGAATAATGTAAATAATGTACATAATACCTCATCTCAGAAATATAGACAGATACTGAAAGGCCGAAACGTTGTAATAAATATGGCGACAAAGATGAGGATAATAGCCCGAATAATGTAAATAGTGTACATAATACCTCATCTCAGAAATATAGACAGATACTGAAAGGCCGAAACGTTGTAATAAATATGGCGACAAAGATGAGGACAATAGTCCGAATAATGTAAATAATGTACATAATACCTCATCTCAGAAATATAGACAGATACTGAAAGGCCGAAACGTTGTAATAAATATGGCGACAAAAGATGAGGATAATAGCCCGAATAATGTAAATAGTGTACATAATACCTCATCTCAGAAATATAGACAGATACTGAAAGGCCGAAACGTTGTAATAAATATGGCTACAAAGATGAGGACAATAGTCCGAATAATGTAAATAGTGTACATAATACCTCATCTCAGAAATATAGACAGATACTGAAAGGCCGAAACGTTGTAATAAATATGGCAACAAAGATGAGGACAATAGTCCGAATACTTTAAAATAGTGTACATAATACCTCATCTCAGAAATATAGACAGATACTGAAAGGCCGAAACGTTGTAATAAATATGGCGACAAAGATGAGGACAATAGCCCGAATAATGTAAATAGTGTACATAATACCTCATCTCAAATTATAGACAGATACTGAAGGGCCGAAACGTTGTAATAAATATGGCAACAAAAGATGAGGACAATAGTCCGAATAATGTAAATAGTGTACATACTACCTCATCTCAGAAATATAGACAGATACTGAAAGGCCGAAACGTTGTAATAAATATGGCGACAAAGATGAGGACAATAGTTCGAATAATGTAAATAATGTATATAATACCTCATCTCAGAAATATAGACAGATACTGAAAGGCCGAAACATTGTAATAAATATGGCGACAAAGATGAGGACAATAGTCCGAATAATGTAAATAGTGTACATAATACCTCATCTCAGAAATATAGACAGATGCTGAAAGGCCGAAACGTTGTAATAAATATGGCGACAAAGATGAGGACAATGGTGTACATAATACCTCATCTCAGAAATATAGACAGATACTGAAAGGCCGAAACGTTGTAATAAATATGGCGACAAAGATGAGGACAATGGTGTACATAATACCTCATCTGAGAAATATAGACAGATACTGAAGGGCCGAAACATTGTAATAAATATGGCGACAAAGATGAGGACAATAGTCCGAATAATGTAAATAGTGTACATAATACCTCATCTCAGAAATATAGACAGATGCTGAAAGGCCGAAACGTTGTAATAAATATGGCGACAAAGATGAGGACAATAGTCCGAATAATGTAAATAGTGTACATAATACCTCATCTCAGAAATATAGACAGATACTGAAAGGCCGAAACGTTGTAATAAATATGGCGACAAAGATGAGGACAATAGTCGAATAATGTAAATAGTGTACATAATAACTCATCTCAGAAATATAGACAGATACTGAAAGGCCGAAACGTTGTAATAAATATGGCGACAAAGATGAGGACAATAGTTCGAATAATGTAAATAGTGTACATAATACCTCATCTCAGAAATATAGACAGATACTGAAGGGCCGAAACGTTGTAATAAATATGGCGACAAAGATGAGGACAATAGTTCGAATAATGTAAATAGTGTACATAATACCTCATCTCAGAAATATAGACAGATACTGAAAGGCCGAAACGTTGTAATAAATATGGCGACAAAGATGAGGACAATAGTCCGAATAATGTAAATAGTGTACATAATACCTCATCTCAGAAATATAGACAGATACTGAAAGGCCGAAACGTTGTAATAAATATGGCAACAAAGATGAGGACAATAGTCCGAATACTTTAAATAGTGTACATAATACCTCATCTCAGAAATATAGACAGATACTGAAAGGCCGAAACGTTGTAATAAATATGGCGACAAAGATGAGGACAATAGCCCGAATAATGTAAATAGTGTACATAATACCTCATCTCAGAATTATAGACAGATACTGAAGGGCCGAAACGTTGTAATAAATATGGCAACAAAGATGAGGACAATAGTCCGAATAATGTAAATAGTGTACATACTACCTCATCTCAGAAATATAGACAGATACTGAAAGGCCGAAACGTTGTAATAAATATGGCGACAAAGATGAGGACAATAGTTCGAATAATGTAAATAGTGTACATAATACCTCATCTCAGAAATATAGACAGATACTGAAAGGCCGAAACGTTGTAATAAATATGGTGACAAAGATGAGGACAATAGTCCGAATAATGTAAATAGTGTACATAATACCTCATCTCAGAAATATAGACAGATACTGAAAGGCCGAAACGTTGTAATAAATATGGCGACAAAGATGAGGACAATAGTCCGAATAATGTAAATAGTGTACATAATACCTCATCTCAGAAATATAGACAGATACTGAAAGGCCGAAACGTTGTAATAAATATGGCGACAAAGATGAGGACAATAGTCCGAATAATGTAAATAGTGTACATATACCTCATCTCAGAAATATAGACAGATACTGAAAAGGCCGAAACGTTGTAATAAATATGGCGACAAAGATGAGGACAATGGTCCGAATAATGTAAATAGTGTACATAATACCTCATCTCAGAAATATAGACAGATACTGAAAGGCCGAAACGTTGTAATAAATATGGCGACAAAGATGAGGGACAATAGTCGAATAATGTAAATAGTGTACATAATACCTCATCTCAGAAATATAGACAGATACTGAAAGGCCGAAACGTTGTAATAAATATGGCGACAAAGATGAGGACAATAGTCCGAATAATGTAAATAGTGTACATAATAACTCATCTCAGAAATATAGACAGATACTGAAAGGCCGAAACGTTGTAATAAATATGGCGACAAAGATGAGGGACAATAGTTCGAATAATGTAAATAGTGTACATAATACCTCATCTCAGAAATATAGACAGATACTGAAGGGCCGAAACGTTGTAATAAATATGGCGACAAAGATGAGGGACAATAGTTCGAATAATGTAAATAGTGTACATAATACCTCATCTCAGAAATATAGACAGATACTGAAAGGCCGAAACGTTGTAATAAATATGGCGACAAAGATGAGGACAATAGTCCGAATAATGTAAATAATGTACATAATACCTCATCTCAGAAATATAGACAGATACTGAAAGGCCGAAACGTTGTAATAAATATGGCGACAAAGATGAGGGATAATAGCCCGAATAATGTAAATAGTGTACATAATACCTCATCTCAGAAATATAGACAGATACTGAAAGGCCGATACGTTGTAATAAATATGGCGACAAAGATGAGGACAATAGTCCGAATAATGTAAATAATGTACATAATACCTCATCTCAGAAATATAGACAGATACTGAAAAGTCGAAGCGTTTGTAATAAATATGGCGACAAAGATGAGGACAATAGTCCGAATAATGTAAATAATGTACATAATACCTCATCTCAGAAATATAGACAGATACTGAAAGGCCGAAACGTTGTAATAAATATGGCGACAAAGATGAGGACAATAGCCCGAATAATGTAAATAGTGTACATAATACCTCATCTCAGAAATATAGACAGATACTGAAAGGCCGAAACGTTGTAATAAATATGGCAACAAAGATGAGGACAATAGTCCGAATACTTTAAATAGTGTACATAATACCTCATCTCAGAAAAATAGTGTACATAATACCTCATCTCAGAATTATAGACAGATACTGAAGGGCCGAAACGTTGTAAAAATATGGCAACAAAGATGAGGGACAATAGTCCGAATAATGTAAATAGTGTACATACTACCTCATCTCAAATATATGACAGATACTGAAAGGCCGAAACGTTGTAATAAATATGGCGACAAAGATGAGGACAATAGTCCGAATAATGTAAATAGTGTACATAATACCTCATCTCAGAAATATAGACAGATACTGAAAGGCCGAAACGTTGTAATAAATATGGCTACAAAGATGAGGACAATAGTCCGAATAATGTAAATAGTGTACATAATACCTCATCTCAGAAATATAGACAGATACTGAAAGGCCGAAACGTTGTAATAAATATGGCAACAAAGATGAGGACAATAGTCCGAATAATTTAAATAGTGTACATAATACCTCATCTCAGAAATATAGACAGATACTGAAAGGCCGAAACTTTGTAATAAATATGGCGACAAAGATGAGGACAATAGCCAGAATAATGTAAATAGTGTACATAATACCTCATCTCAGAATTATAGACAGATACTGAAGGGCCGAAACGTTGTAATAAATATGGCAACAAAGATGAGGGACAATAGTCCGAATAATGTAAATAGTCTACATACTACCTCATCTCAGAAATATAGACAGATACTGAAAGGCCGAAACGTTGTAATAAATATGGCGACAAAGATGAGGGCAATAGTCCGAATAATGTAAATAGTGTACATAATACCTCATCTCAGAAATATAGACAGATACTGAAAGGCCGAAACGTTGTAATAAATATGGTGACAAAGATGAGGACAATAGTCCGAATAATGTAAATAGTGTACATAATACCTCATCTCAGAAATATAGACAGATACTGAAAGGCCGAAACGTTGTAATAAATATGGCGACAAAGATGAGGACAATAGTCCGAATAATGTAAATAGTGTACATAATACCTCATCTCAGAAATATAGACAGATACTGAAAGGCCGAAACGTTTGTAATAAATATGGCGACAAAGATGAGGACAATAGTCGAATAATGTAAAATAGTGTACATAATACCTCATCTCAGAAATATAGACAGATACTGAAAGGCCGAAACGTTGTAATAAATATGGCGACAAAGATGAGGACAATAGTCCGAATAATGTAAATAGTGTACATAATACCTCATCTCAGAAATATAGACCGATACTGAAAGGCCGAAACGTTGTAATAAATATGGCGACAAAGATGAGGACAATAGTCCGAATAATGTAAATAGTGTACATAATACCTCATCTCAGAAATATAGACAGATACTGAAAGGCCGAAACGTTGTAATAAATATGGCGACAAAGATGAGGGACAATAGTCCGAATAATGTAAATAGTGTACATAATAACTCATCTCAGAAATATATGACAGATACTGAAAGGCCGAAACGTTGTAATAAATATGGCGACAAAGATGAGGACAATAGTTCGAATAATGTAAATAGTGTACATAATACCTCATCTCAGAAATATAGACAGATACTGAAGGGGCCGAAACGTTGTAATAAATATGGCGACAAAGATGAGGACAATAGTTCGAATAATGTAAATAGTGTACATAATACCTCATCTCAGAAATATAGACAGATACTGAAAGGCCGAAACGTTGTAATAAATATGGCGACAAAGATGAGGATAATAGTCGAATAATGTAAATAGTGTACATAATACCTCATCTCAGAAATATAGACAGATACTGAAAGGCCGAAACGTTGTAATAAATATGGTGACAAAGATGAGGACAATAGTCCGAATAATGTAAATAGTGTACATAATACCTCATCTCAGAAATATAGACAGATACTGAAAGGCCGATACGTTGTAATAAATATGGCGACAAAGATGAGGGACAATAGTCCGAATAATGTAAATAATGTACATAATACCTCATCTCAGAAATATAGACCAGATACTGAAAGGCCGAAACGTTGTAATAAATATGGCGACAAAAGATGAGGACAATAGCCCGAATAATGTAAATAGTGTACATAATACCTCATCTCAGAAATATAGACAGATACTGAAAGGCCGAAACGTTGTAATAAATATGGCAACAAAGATGAGGACAATAGTCCGAATACTTTAAATAGTGTACATAATACCTCATCTCAGAAAAATAGTGTACATAATACCTCATCTCAGAATTATAGACAGATACTGAAGGGCCGAAACGTTGTAAGAAATATGGCAACAAAGATGAGGACAATAGTCCGAATAATGTAAATAGTGTACATACTACCTCATCTCAGAAATATAGACAGATACTGAAAGGCCGAAACGTTGTAATAAATATGGCGACAAAGATGAGGACAATAGTCCGAATAATGTAAATAGTGTACATAATACCTCATCTCAGAAATATAGACAGATACTGAAAGGCCGAAACGTTGTAATAAATATGGCTACAAAGATGAGGACAATAGTCCGAATAATGTAAATAGTGTACATAATACCTCATCTCAGAAATATAGACAGATACTGAAAAAGCCCGAAACGTTGTAATAAATATGGCAACAAAGATGAGGACAATAGTCCGAATACTTTAAATAGTGTACATAATACCTCATCTCAGAAATATAGACAGATACTGAAAGGCCGAAACTTTGTAATAAATATGGCGACAAAGATGAGGACAATAGCCCGAATAATGTAAATAGTGTACATAATACCTCATCTCAGAATTATAGACAGATACTGAAGGGCCGAAACGTTGTAATAAATATGGCAACAAAGATGAGGACAATAGTCCGAATAATGTAAATAGTGTACATACTACCTCATCTCAGAAATATAGACAGATACTGAAAGGCCGAAACGTTGTAATAAATATGGCGACAAAGATGAGGACAATAGTCCGAATAATGTAAATAGTGTACATAATACCTCATCTCAGAAATATAGACAGATACTGAAAGGCCGAAACGTTGTAATAAATATGGTGACAAAGATGAGGACAATAGTCCGAATAATGTAAATAGTGTACATAATACCTCATCTCAGAAATATAGACAGATACTGAAAGGCCGAAACGTTGTAATAAATATGGCGACAAAGATGAGGACAATAGTCAAATAATGTAAATAGTGTACATAATACCTCATCTCAGAAATATAGACAGATACTGAAAGGCCGAAACGTTGTAATAAATATGGCGACAAAGATGAGGGACAATAGTCCGAATAATGTAAATAGTGTACATAATACCTCATCTCAGAAATATAGACAGATACTGAAAGGCCGAAACGTTGTAATAAATATGGCGACAAAGATGAGGACAATAGTCCGAATAATGTAAATAGTGTACATAATACCTCATCTCAGAAATATAGACAGATACTGAAAGGCCGAAACGTTGTAATAAATATGGCGACAAAGATGAGGACAATAGTTCGAATAATGTAAATAGTGTACATAATACCTCATCTCAGAAATATAGACAGATACTGAAGGGCCGAAACGTTGTAATAAATATGGCGAAAAAGATGAGGACAATAGTTCGAATAATGTAAATAGTGTACATAATACCTCATCTCAGAAATATAGACAGATACTGAAGGGCCGAAACGTTGTAATAAATATGGCGACAAAGATGAGGACAATAGTCCGAATAATGTAAATAGTGTACATAATACGTCATCTCAGAAATATAGACAGATACTGAAAGGCTAAAACGTTGTGATAAATATGGCGACAAAGATGAGGACAATAGTCCGAATAATGTAAATAGTGTTCATACTACCTCATCTCAGAAATATAGACAGATACTGAAAGGCCGAAACGTTGTAATAAATATGGCGACAAAGATGATGACAATAGTCCGAATAATGTAAATAGTGTACATACTACCTCATCTCAGAAATATAGACAGATACTGAAAGGCCGAAACGTTGTAATAAATATGGCGACAAAGATGAGGACAATAGTCTGAATAATGTAAATAGTGTACATAATACCTCATCTCAGAAATATAGACAGATACTGAAAGGCCGAAACGTTGTAATAAATATGGCGACAAAGATGAGGACAATAGTTCGAATAATGTAAATAGTGTACTTAATACCTCATCTCAGAAATATAGACAGATACTGAAAAGCCGAAACGTTGTAATAAATATGGCGACAAAGATGAGGACAATAGTCCGAATAATGTAAATAGTGTACGTAATACCTCATATCAGAAATATAGACAGATACTGAAGGGCCGAAATGTTATAATAAATATGGCGAGAAAGATAAGGACAATAGTCCGAATAATGTAAATAATCCCCCTGAAGTGTGGACGGAGAGGTCTATCTACGAAACTCTGGAGTCGGGATGCTGAAGGTAACATCAATCAGCTAACTGATGAACTTTTACTTGCATTAATCATTATATATATATATATATATATATATATATATATACACACTGATAAATATAAAATACAATGAATGTCTATTATGTTTGATCATGAGCCGTTCTAGACTCTGTATATTTGCTTTTATTTCGGGAGAAAATAAAGACAAAAATTGGCAACATTTGGATACTTTTTCTTAAGTTTGTCTTTGATGTAAGCTTTCAGCTCACATGTGCCATCTTCAGAGAGGTTATGCCGACATTTAAACAAAGATATTTACCATCAAAGATGATATTCTCTTATGTTGACATAGAAAATTGCTATGATACGATAACGGTCGCGGAATACCAGACGCTGGACGTAAATTCCTGATACAGTTCTATTATGTCATATCACGTGAGAGAGCGAAATATTAATAACAGAACCATATGTCTAGATGCCATGTAATGTATGGCTGCATTGTCATGTTGAAAAATGGCATTATTGGCGTCTAGATGATTCATAAATGGGACAAGACTTTTTCCAACACATTGCTATATCTAGCAGAGTTTTGTTTCCCTTCCATCACGACTAAATCACCCTTTCCCAGACACAGAAAAAGATCCCCAAACCATAACAGATCCTCCTATAAATGGTCTTTTTGAAAACAGCTGCTTCTCCATTCTTAAATAATGCCAATAACACTGGTAGCCGTCGGGCACATCCAAAGTAAAATTTTTCTCATCAGAAAACACCACGGTTTCCCATTTCTCCTTTGTCCATGTTACTTTTTTCTTTACCCAATCTACGCGCATCTTCTTGTGTTTAGCAGTTAAAGCAGGAAATGTCTTCCTGTTTCGATACACGAGATTTAGCGATTCATGGAGAAGTTGACGAACTCTTCTTGGAGCGATGGGAAAATTCTGAGATTTTTGCAGATCTCTTGAACTTGATTGTCCTTTAGAAGCTTCTCGAAAAAGTCGACGTCTGGCTGCATTTGTAATTTTAGGTGTAAGACCTGGACGTTTTCTGGTGCTATACGATTCAGGATGCTTTGGATAATTTCTCACAACAGTTCGGGACCTTGACAATTCTCTTGCAATGAAACTTATAGATTTTCCTTCCAGTTTATAGGCAGTTCCTAAGCATTTTGCATTAACTATATTCAATTATGAAATGTTTAAATAGGACTCACTTGGCTTAAAATCATGATAAGAGTCTTTTTTATAAACTGCACATGCACCTATTCTTCCTTTGGTATTCTAAAGTAAACCAGATAAGCAAATTTTCCAAACTGTCTTATAATTATTTCCAACCTCGAAAACAAAGTTTTGTTAATAATTTTTTGGGGTGGAAAGTTGTTATAAAATCGAATATGTATACTAATACCATCGGATCTAGGTACCACACACAAATTTTCAGAGGAATTTGTGTAGTAATAAGAAAATTATTAATAATTTCATGGGATATCTTATACAGGGTGTCCATATAGTTCGTGTGTACTTTAAAAAATTTATAACTTTATTTGTATTTGCGATAGAAATAATCAGT
>CAHIKZ030005589.1:102500-112500 GCA_903632075.3 Acanthosepion pharaonis | reverse complement strand
CAAAATTGGCCTCTGTACAAAAATGTACTTGTAAAATTTAATTTTCTTTAAAAAGACATATTAATTAAATCAAATATGTCTTTCGCTTAAGAATTTTATTCATTGAAAACAATTCAAAGTGTTTCGATATACCTTCACAGTGTCGACAAACGCTAAAGAAATGTTTAACAGAACCCAGACTCTTTGAGCCCGAAATTTAAACCCATCCCAACAGGAATGGTCACAGATATTGACCTCAGAAATTCCATTCCTTGTTTCAGCGACAATCTACTCTTGTCAACGGAATGGTTTACAGCTTTGCTGAAAGCGGAGACGAAACCGACAGCTTGTCTGGTAAAGAAATTAGCTCTTTCTTCAGCTAGCTTACGTTCCTCGTCTTTCAATGCCCGATGTAGCTTTATACTTGTAAAATCAACAATAATCAATGCGTATAAATATCTTGTATGACAACGCCTTGAAAAAAATTGCTGTGACAGTTCCGTTACTCGTCAAAATCATTGAAAAGTACTTAAAAATAATGAGAGAAAACAGGTGATATTTTATAAGAAACAAGGGGAAATCCTTGGCCTGTCAGTGATATTTACAGCAATACCTCTACACTAGTACAAAGGTTAATTAAATATGTGAGTCTGGTTTGGGTTGTGTTAGGGCATAGAAATCGTTTTTAAGTTGTTTCATATTGGTTCTAGTGTTTGGATAATCAATGAGTCAATTACACAAAGAGATCCTAAAATCTATATATCCATTCGGTTTGCACGAGATTAACAAAAAAAAAAAAAAAAAAAAAAAAAAAAATTAACCAAGTATCCTGTAGTAACGAGAATGAAAAAAACTTAGACTTTTTTTTTGCATGAGATTAAGAATAAATTAAAAAAAAGACAACAAAAAACAAAAAACAAAAAAACCAAAAAAAAACCCAAAAACACAGTACAAACTTCCGGTTTGAATGGGAGTAAAAAAACCCGACGCATTCACTCGGTTTACTTGGGAATAAAACCAATCTACACATACATCCGGTGTGAACGAGATTAAAACAAAAAACCCGACGCATTCACTCGGTTTACTTCGGAATAAAACTAATCTACACATACATCCGGTGTGAACGAGATTAAAACAAAAAACTTACGCATTCACTTGGTTTACTTCGGAATAAAACTAATCTACACATACATCCGGTGTGAACGAGATTAAAACAAAAAACTTACGCATTCACTTGGTTTACTTCGGAATAAAACTAATCTACACATACATCCGGTGTGAACGAGATTAAAACAAAAAACTTACGCATTCACTTGGTTTACTTCGGAATAAAACTAATCTACACATACATCCGGTGTGAACGAGATTAAAACAAAAAACCTACGCATTCACTCGGTTTACTTGGGAATAAAACTAATCTACACATACATCCGGTGTGAACGAGATTAAAACAAAAAACCTACGCATTCACTCGGTTTACTTGGGAATAAAACCAATCTACACATACATCCGGTGTGAACGAGATTAAAACAAAAAAACTCACACATTCACTCAGTTTGCCAGGAATAAAACCAATCTACACATACATCCGGTGTGAACAAGATTAAAACAAAAAACTCACGCATTCACTCGGTTTACTTGGGAATAAAACCAATCTACACATACATCCGGTGTGAACGAGATTAAAACAAAAAACTCACGCATTCACTCAGTTTACTTGAGAATAAAACCAATCTACACATACATCCGGTGTGAACGAGATTAAAACAAAAAACCTACGCATTCACTCGGTTTACTTGGGAATAAAACCAATCTACACATACATCCGGTGTGAACGAGATTAAAACAAAAAACTTACGCATTCACTCGGTTTGCCAGGAATAAAACCAATCTACACATACATCCGGTGTGAACGAGATTAAAACAAAAAACCTACGCATTCACTCGGTTTACTTGGGAATAAAACCAATCTACACATACATCCGGTGTTAACGAGATTAAAACAAAAAACTTACGCATTCACTCGGTTTACTTGGGAATAAAACCAATCTACACATACATCCGGTGTGAACGAGATTAAAACAAAAAACTTACGCATTCACTCGGTTTACTTGGGAATAAAACCAATCTACACATACATCCGGTGTGAACGAGATTAAAACAAAAAACTTACGCATTCACTCAGTTTACTTGGGAATAAAACCAATCTACACATACATCCGGTGTGAACGAGATTAAAAGAAAAAAACCTACGCCTACACTCAGTTTACTTTTATGCTATTATTGTTGTGTTGTTCATAAATATGTTACGATCAGGGTCAGGTAGGTCTGCATGTATATTCATTTAAATATTTGTAATTTAATGTCAGATTTTTGGGGTAGTTTTTGTACTAGTGAGCGAGTCAAAATCAGCTGACTCATTTTATAGTTAACCAATAAAAGGGTTAACCAATGAGAAGGCTCAAAATATTCAATCCGATGTGTATAAAGGCAGCCATTTTGTTTTTTTCTCCCAAAATATCTCCACTGCCAACCTGATATTGAAGAATTACTTAACAGCTGCTACTTTCTCCGAATCTTCACTGCCAGCCTCTGATATTGAAGAGATTACGGACTTCACTGGATTCCATATTCAGAGACTACGGCAAACATGGTCAACATTTAACAGTTAAAATACTTCATATTAATAAAAAAAAATATCCAAATCTTTATCTTTATTTTCTCCCGAAATTAAAGCAAATATATGAAGTTTAGAACGGCTCATTATCAAACATAATATACATTCATTTTCTGTTATATATATGTTTTTAAGGCAATTCACTCCAAACTAGCACGCAAGGCGTTACAGATGATTGAGAACACTAGTAAAGATGCGTGTTTGTGGAAAGGATACAGAGAAGGACGAGGAAGAAGCGCAGGGTGCCAGATGTCGATTGATATTACACTTGATTATTCGAAGTTTATAGTCATCGCGAAGCAATTAAAGGGAAGGGATTTCCACAGACTGGAAGGGCGGGAGAAAAGAACTGTTTGACAAGAAGATAAGTTTTGACAGTGAAAGGGTGGCACTGTGATGCCATTTTGGTAACTCGTTTAAATTCATGTAGTCCGGGAACCAGCGAAAGTATCTCGTCGGAACAGTTGCCGTGAAAATATTTGTAGAAGAGACAGAGGGAGGCCACAGCATATTTATGGGATAGCGATTGTAGACTAGATGCCAGATCAGGATCTATCATCTTGCATATTCGTGTCTGGATTTTGTCAAGGACCTCGAGGCGTACAGTGGGAGGACCAGACCATATATGACAGCAATATTCTATATTCAACAATATATATATATATATATATATATATATATATATATATATATATATATATATATATGGGTGAAACACACAGATACAAATAAATAAAAATGATTAAAACACATGATTCACGTGTACTTTTTATATGTAGTTAAATAAGACAGGTTAGTAAAATTTGAGGAATAGAAATTTAATAGAATCATAATATGGGCATTAAGATTAACAAAACTTATTAGATATTTGTGTTTTGACTCATATTCTTGACTGTTGTTCAATGAAAAACACGCAGATCAGGGTTGAAATATATATATATATATATATATATATATATATATATATATATATATATATATATAATTTTGAAATGGACAAAGTCCGACAAATATTTTAAGACATTTTATTTTTTTCATACATTCTTTTTATAGATACAAATATTTAAGTAAATGCTCTGTTTATAATAAACGGTATTAAACATTTACCGGCCTGAATTTTTACCGGAGGACGAAAATTTTCTGTGAAAATTTCTCGGACATTCAGGCCGGTAAATGTTATTCAAAACTTATTTATTATAAACAGACATTATAAATATTTGTATCTAAAAAGAATATATTTCTCAAATGTCGGACTTTTGTCCATTTCATAATGTGTGACGTCATTTGTTTACATTTGATAGGCCATGAGTAGATATGAATGTACGTGAGAGATTCATGGAAGATTGAAGTTTAAATACAGTAAATTCGACCTCGCTAACGGAACGCTCCTCTGTGGCCAAATCGGTTAAATGCACGTCAGGCTATATGACGGTTCCGTATAGGATACAGGTTCGAATCCTGTCGGAGGACAAATATTTTTGTGAATATTTTTCTCGGACATTCAGGCCGGTAAATTTTGTTTAATACTGTTAATTATAAACAGAGCATTTACTTAAATATTTGAATCTATAAAAATAATGTATAAGCATGAAAATATCTTAAAATATATTAATTTATATATAAAATCACACATTGGGGATTTGGGTTAACTCAGATGATATAAATTCCACAGGGGTGTCTCTAATCAACTACAACAACATTCCACAGAAAAGTGAGCCCCACTTCTTTGTTTATTCCTCGTTTCGTTGAAAAAGGACACAGGCGTGTCAGAAAATTCCGACTTCAAAATCTTTCTCTTTGTGCTTCAATTTAGTTAAAAGCCTAATATATAATAAATATCATCAAACCTATAGCCAGTATAGTTATTTTTTTGTCTTTTATTACTCAATTTTATTATCCGGCTCTCTCTCTGATATATATATATATATATATATATATATATATATATATATATATATATATATATATATATATATTGTGTGTGTGTGTGGTGTGGGTGGGTGTGTGTGTGTGTGTGTTCTTTTAAATGAGAAACCGAGTAGGCCTGCTCATCTACTTATGTATTTCATTACAAGGCTTGGCTCTAAATTCAAAATAAAAACCATTCCTTGTCGGCAAGAATTTGTCAAATACTGCTCTAATCTGTAATCATAGAAAACCGAAAACCTTGAGACGTTGACGGGAAACATAAGTAAATACCTTCCTTCCCCTTTTTCCAGAGAACCAGGCATGTTTATATTTTTCTAATGTTGGTAAGTCTTTGGGGAGAATGGTGTTTATTTTAGATTTGAAGCACTCAGGCAGATGTCCTAACATCCAAGAATTGTGTAGGCGGATAAAATAATTTTTTTTTAATTTACATTTTTTTGGGGGGGGCGGGAGTCATTAATTAATTTACATTTTTGGTTAAAGCAGAGGTAATTTAAACAGGTACAGAACACCACAACATTCTTACATACATTAATTTTAAAACTGACTTATGATGCTAAACACATATGAAATGTGTATGTTTTTGAGGAGAGGAAATTCCGCATCTCTCTTCAGTATTGGTGAAAACAGTTCCAGATATCTTATCTTTAATTAATCTGGCACAAGGCCACTGTCATTGGGCAACAACTGACCGGGTCTATTTAATAAAAGACACACTCTAACAAGTTCATTTTTTTTAAAAGAACAACAAAAATGCAGAAGGATGTGTACTCGCGTCTTATAGATTAATATCCTGGGTATGAGGATAAACTACATCCGTGTCATGGGTAAGACGATAAACTACATCCGTGTCATGGGTATGACGATAAACTACATCCGCGTCCTGGGTATGACGATAAACTACATCTGCGTGTCCTGGGTAAGACGATAAACTACACCCGTGTCATGGGTAAGACGATAAACTACATCCGCCTCCTGGATAAGACGATAAACTACATCGGCCTCCTGGGTATGACGATAAACTACATCTGTGTCATGGGTAAGACGATAAACTACATCCGCGTCCTCGGTAAGACGATAAACTACATCTGCGTGTCCTGGGTAAGACGATAAACTACATCGGCCACCTGGGTATGACGATAAACTACATCCGCGTCCTGGGTAAGACGATAAACTACATCCGTGTCATGGGTATGACGATAAACTACATACGCATCCTGGGTTAAGACGATAAACTACATCCGCGTCCTGGGTAAGACGATAAACTACATCCGTGTCATGGGTATGACGATAAACTACATACGCATCCTGGGTTAAGACGATAAACTACATCCGCATCCTGGGTAAGACGATAAACTACATCCGCGTCTGCGTGTCCTGGGTAAGACGATAAACTACATCCGCGTCCTGGGTAAAACGATAAACTACATCGGCCTCCTGGGTATGACGATAAACTACATCCGCGTCCTGGGTATGAGGATAAACAACATACGCGTCCTGGTATGACGATAAGCTACATCCGCGTCCTGAGTAAGACGATTAACTACATCCGCGTCCTGGGTAAGACGATTAACTATGTCCAGCATCAAGGCCTCTAATCAGGAAGTTTTGAGGAGCGTAGAATCACCCCTTAATTGCTGGTGTCCCCAGGTCCACTCTAACCCGGGATGGTAGAACCTGTTAGTGTCCCAGCTATGTGTAAATAGTTAACAAATAGATAAACAACATCTGTGTCCTGGGTATGACGATAAACTACATCCGCGTCCTGGATAAGATGATAAACAACATCCGCGTCCTGGATAAGACAATAAAACAGCCAAATTGAAAGATTGCTTTCTTTAAACCGGCTCCCCGATGGCTCGGAGAGAGGCTAAATTTGTTTCATCATCAGTGTACAAGTCTATAGTGCCGTTTCCCCTTTGGGAATATATCTCCCTCGGAAACAGAATGAAAGTCCAGCTCGCAGTCCTCAATTTGGGAAAACCGTAGCTCGCTGATATGCCCTTGAATGGGACATAGATGGTTTCGGCCTGTTTGAATCAGGAGTCCTAAACTGACTTCTCCAGATACAGTAATATCTCCATATTTTTGAATCAGGAGTCCTAAAAATGTCTTCTCCAGATACAAGAATATCTCCATATTATATGTAAGACCCTTCCTAGATTTTCTCCTTACAAACTGCTTTGCTCTGTAAAATTTTATCCGAAATTCCAAAATCCGAAAGTTTTCAGGTGCTGACATGACTTGACACAAATGGAAAATTACAGAAAGCAATAAGAAGGTTCCCAGGTGACATGCAGCTGTTGTAAGTGACCTCTATCTGTCCTGGGTGGGGGTACCCAGCATAGATACCAAGCCTACATTGACGCCAGTTTTGTGTTAGTGATCTTCACAGCAACAACTTCGTTCGTGGATTACTTACCAGGTGCTCAGTAAAGCTATTATTCAAAATGTAAAAAAGTCCTGCTGATACCCATATGGGTAGGGATAAGACCTAACTACCAATCTTACCTTCTTATCTTAGATTAATTAGTATTAGTACTGGTTGAGTATTCTTTATCCGAAATTCCAAATCCGGAAGTTTTTCAGCTGTTGACATGATTTGCCACAAATGGAAAATTAGGAAAGCATTGGAAAGCTTTCTAGGTGATGTACAGCTCAGATACGTAGCCTACGCTGGCACCAGGTTGTTGCGGATTACTTACCAAGTGTTTCGTACTCAGTAAAGATATTATTTAAAATGTCAAAAAGTCCTGCCTTCATATACTTTTGTAAGTAGTAATCATTTTTTTTGTACATTTACAAAAAGTACAAAACATTAGTTTTACGTGAAATCTTGATTTCACAACTTAAAAATCTGTGTGAGCTTTACATGACTGGAATCATTACCTGTATCTGTATATACAGACAACATAACTAAATTTTATATAAAACTACCTTCAGGGTACATGTTATTTGCAAAGGGTGTTCCAATAACTTGGACCGATTTCAATGTGAATTAAGTTTAAGTTTTTTCTCTTTCTTTCAGGTTTCGGGCGATATAATTTTTCATACATAATTGGCATGACTTAAATAACATGATCCAATAGAGAAATAAATAAATTTTCACCTATAACACAGATTTATTTACTGCTGACTTTGATCCGTCTTAATGAAACACCCTTTATAAAAAATACCTTATATATATAAGCTGTTATGAAATGTAACATCATGATAATGCTTGGCTCTCATTTCTAAGTTGCCTCATTTTATAGATGCTATATACAAATTAAATAGCCTGTATTCCCATATCCGAAAAATATCTGAAGATTGAAACACTTCCAGTCCCAAGAATTTTGGATAAAGCATTCTCAATTTGTACAAGCATACATTATTTACATTATTCGGACTATTGACCTCATCTTTGTCGCCATATTTATTACAACGTTTCTGCCTTTCAGTATCTGTCTATATTTCTGAGATGAGGTATTATGTACATTATTTACATTACTCGGATTATCATCTTTGTCGCCATATTTATTACAACGTTTCGGCCGTTGTACGCTCCGGCCTTCTTCAGGTGTCGAATTTAACCCTTTATTTCGCTCACTGGGGTAGACTGTTCTAGTTTCACGTGCCATGTTTAATGGATGTCAGTTATCAGTTATCTCCTGTTAATTTCCCTCTGAAACTCACACGTTTTGGGTCCGGTCTCTGGATCTAACCAACGCCTTTATCCACTGTGCCATTTGTCCTTGAGGACATCTGTGTATGAATTTCTGGGTACTATAAACCTAATTTCTTCAGCAACCATTTTAACCACTGTTCATATTGCAATTTTTTGCTGTTATCATTTCATGTTTTTACCAGAGCTCATATTACAACTTTTGTTGTTTTCGCTTTTCTCTGGCACTCCTTATTACTGGTTCCCATATTGTATTCATTTCTAGGCTGGGTCGGCTTAGGAGATTTTTGTGGTCTAGCATATGTGCTGATTCCTTAAGTTGTACAAGCATCTTGGGGAAACTTTTTTTTTCTTTATAATTATTTCCTTTATTGATTTTATTTTATTTCCGCACCATTCGCCATGTTTATCATAACACAATCGACGTTTGTAAAATTTTCAGGAAACGCTTGTAAGTTTATGATTAATATACCGCGTCAAATTCATCATAAAATGTGTCTATGTATTAGAAAAATAAACACTTGGAGGCTGTGTGATATATTATCATGCAACAGCCAGGATATTCTTTATATATTTATATAAATGTATATAAGTGAATAGGTATTGATATTTATTTTGTTAATTTCTGATACATAAAGATCGCTACGGATCGTTAGAAAGATATAAAATCAAAAGAGAATGGAAATATTGTAAAGCAACTGGGTAAAAAAAAAAATTATCATGTTGGGAATTGCAAAAGAGTTGAAAGGATATCCCGGGAAAAATAAAAAATAAAAAGAAACTCAATACATTAGTAAGATAAGAACAAAAAAATAAACTGGATTTAAGAATGTCAGAAAAATAGATTATAATATAGTAAGCAAGAATACTGGATTAAACAGGAAGAAAGTATCTTAAGATGATTTTGTCAATATAAACTAAAAAAAAAAAGAGAGATTCCTGAAAACATTGGCTAAAGCCTTAAAGTGGCCAGACTAAAAAATTCAAGTAAATATTCTAATGAAAAATATTATTTTATACACTCTTCATTATTACTATTATTTTATTACAAGTTTTATTCCATCTTATTATTGTTGCTTTTTATTCCAACACTCTGGCTCTATACACTCTTCATTATTACTATTATTTTATTACTAGTTTTATTCCATCTTATTATTGTTGCTTTTTATCCCAACACTCTGGCTCTATACACTCTTCATTATTACTATTATTTTATTACTAGATTTATTCCATCTTATTATTGTTGCTTTTTATGCCAACACTCTGGCTCTATACACTCTTCATTATTACTATTATTTTATTACTAGTCTTATTACATATTATTATTGTTGCTATTTATTCCAACACTCTGGCTCTATACACTCTTCATTATTACTATTATTTTATTACAAGTTTTATTCCATCTTATTATTGTTGCTTTTTATTCCAACACTCTGGCTCTATACACTCTTCATTATTACTATTATTTTATTACTTGTTTTATTCCATCTTATTATTGTTGCTTTTTATTCCAACACTCTGGCTCTATACAATCTTCATTATTACTATTATTTTATTTCAAGTTTTATTCCATATAATTATTGTTACTTTTTATTCCAACACTCTGGCTCTATACACTCTTCATTATTACTATTATTTTATTACAAGTTTTATTCCATCTTATTATTGTTGCTTTTTATGCCAACACTCTGGCTCTATACACTCTTCATTATTACTATTATTTTATTACTAGTCTTATTCCATCTTATTAT
>CAHIKZ030005589.1:72500-97500 GCA_903632075.3 Acanthosepion pharaonis | reverse complement strand
CTACTCAATCCCCCAATCTCCTGATCAGAGTCCTTGCTGATGCACATAGTTTATCGTTATAACCAGGACGGCTGTACAGTTTCGTATCCTAACGGAAACAAAGCAACTTCTAAAGAAGTAATGGATTTTTTAAATTTTATTAGTCCGACAAGTAGTCGTTTCGTTTATTTATTTATTAAAAATATATTTATTTTCGTCTACCGGCTTGACATGCATGCACAAACACATACATATATTAGAGACTTTTCTTTGGCATTTGATCTATTCTGTCCCTCACTTCCCCCTTCTCTCTCTCTCTCTATATATATATATATATATATATATATATATATATATATAAATTTTGTAACCTAATAATATACATACTTATACTTGATG
The DNA here is from genome assembly GCA_903632075.3 of Acanthosepion pharaonis. NCBI lineage: Eukaryota > Metazoa > Mollusca > Cephalopoda > Sepiida > Sepiidae > Acanthosepion > Acanthosepion pharaonis. The sequence continues at coordinate 97,122 of CAHIKZ030005589.1, read as the reverse complement.
TGAAAATAATTCTATATACTGTAAGGGATTCTAATACATTTAATTGTTCTTAAAAAATATAGTATATTAAAAATTAAAAATGAAAATATTTCAAATCGTAGTTAAATAAAACGTATTCTAACCTAAACACCCCCAAAATCTTTAAATATACAAATAGAAAAAAATGCCGTCAGAATTTTTGCCGTTAACAATAAATTTAAAAAAAAATCCAGACGACATGCATCCAACGGATGTTAGATTTCATTGAAAAATACATCCCTACCCCCTACCCATAACGGATACAATAATACAGACATAATGAACACTCAGACACCCCTTGTCTTGTTGAAGTAGATTTATCTGTAAACTTGGAAACGTGAATTATGATTTTAGCTGTGTCTTTAAAACCCAGTAATTTTAAAAGTTACTCCAAAATTTGTTTGAGGATGAAATGGAACTAATGTTTTTAATTTAATTACACAATTAAATTTGAAGCTTTTAGCTTCAATTTTTGAAACATGGTTAGAACTGTGTAGCGAAAAAAAAACATATTTTAAATGAATAAATTTATAATATTAATGCTCTGTAAATTTACATTGAGCACTATTTTGTAAAAATAAAAATATCTATAAGAACACCGGATTATATATCTTACTGTTCTTTCTTTATATATATATATATATATATATATATATATATATATATATTTTATTGGATTGATGTGAGTTTGTCTGACGATCGCAAAAGCGTGAAACCCAGGTCACAAACTCACATCAATCCAACCAATGTTACTCTATCTCTGATATTGAGGCGCTTTCTAATAAGTACCAAGCATATAATATATAAATAATTATATATATATATATATGTATACATTTATATTTATATACACGCACTTTTCATACACGCACTTTTCACACACACACACACACACACACACACACACACACACACACACATATATATATATCTTTATTTATATACACACAATTTTTATATATATGTATATAAGTATATATATATATATATATTTACATTTATATACATACAATTTTCATATATATATATATATAAATATATGTATATATATATATATTTACATTTATATACACACAATTTTCATATATATATATATATATATATATATATATATATATATATATATATATATATATTATATTTTACCATTTTATATTCTATATACAACAATTACTTACGTTCTGTTGATACGTCAAATCAAAACCAACGCCCGTCTCTAACATCGCCACCCTATACTTGATAAAAATTTTCTTATCTCGAAGCTCCTCGAAAGAACGTAAAGAAAGCGTGTGGAAGAGAAGTCGAAAGAGATTTTCAAAAATATAAAATTAACAACAAAATGTATCAGATGACAGATTTCGTGTGACGGACAGTAAAGTTTTGCGAGCAGAAAATGTTGCAAATATTTACGTCTTCACTTGAGAGGTTGGCTTGTATTTCATTGGAAACAATTTAATTATTTAGTTTTGCCTTTGACAAAAATAAATAAGAAAACATTATACGAGGTTGTTGCTCATTTCATACACGTAATCCAAATCCATGTGGCAATGAATGCTGGGAAATCTCCCCAAATGAACGAGGAGAAAATTCGAGGCCGTGGCAATATGGTTCTTAAGAAAGATACGGAATATTTCATGGGCGGAGCGTGTAAGCAATATGAAAGCCTTAAAGAAAAATGGCGACAGGAAGGAGACCTTTTCCCAATATCAGGAAAAGGCAGCTGAAATTCCTTGTGTACATAATGAGGAAAGAGAACATGGAAAGCTTAAACCTCACAAGGTATTTCTTTTACAATGACGTTCACCCTGTAAAAGGCCTAGGAGCCACTCGAGGTAGACGGTTATTACAGAGCAAAAGACACTACCCCAAGCAAGGCAATAATGCCACCAAAACAGGAAACAATAGATAAGCCGCTACTCCTATTGAAAAGGAGAGGACATGAACCGGACGACAGGAATATAATCGAGATAAGAGGAGGCAGCGAGCCATTTGCCTGACGAGCTTGTATGAATGGATGGCGGAACCTGTGGTGAGAGCCTTACCAAAGTGAGAATATGTGTTAATACGTCAGTTGGAAGTTGTGGAGAGCCATGATCGTCTATGACCTGTCGGGATGGGGCGTATAGAAGAACATTCTGTAGCCAATTCATATTACTGAAGGAATGTTTAATTTTTACATGTGTAGCAAGGGATGCAGAAAAATTCTCAGTATGTAGATAGTGTAATAGGAATTTGTTTTCGTGTCTGTGTTTGGAAATTATCTCTGATCTTTGTTTCTGCAAAGATAATTATGTGCATTTCCTCTTTGAAAAGGTTAGTGGTATGTCCCGGAAAGGGATATATTTGAACGAAATAGCTAAGTGGTTTTGGCTACTATATCCAAGTAGAATACAGTAGCAGTAATCGACTGGTACGCGTCGTAGTCGCAGGTAAGAAGTGTAGATCAATGGCGTAGTCCAATGGGCGTCGTTATAGACTTAGCTCTCAGACTAAGGCTCTGACTTCTCCTGACTCTCCTACACGTCCGTCGATATTTATGACGGACACCAGCCAATCATATTCCAGTGAGGGAAAACATAGGTGCATGCATATTCCATTATATCAGTGAGCTTGTTATATTTGGTGTGTTTTGCTTTGTTTCTTTCATTTGCCATATATGCTTTGGGAGTGTTGTGCTGTTGTAAGTCATTAACAGCACAACCCTCCCAAAGCATATATAAATAAAAAAAAAAACAAAACACACCTCTGTATCATCGATCACCAACTTACAGCACCACTAACTCCCCTAAAGCACTAGCGGCACTAACAAGCATCAAGTAGTTCTGATTTCCTTGTCCACACTGTTTATATCTCTAAACGCTTTCTCCTCTCCCCCAATTCTCTCTTTCTCTCTCTGTCTTTTTGTCTGTCACACACACACACACACACACACACACACACATATATATATATATATATATATTTCAATGAATGTGATAGACAAGGTAAAATTCGTCCTGGGTAGGATGATAAACTACATCCAGCTGCAATGCCTCTGATCAAAAGTGTGTGAAACCACGTCTTAATTGCTGACCCGGAGGTGGTAGCACTTGTTAGGGCCCCAACTATGGAGAAAAAGGAAACACGCAAAAAAAAACAAAAAACAAACAAAACAAACAAAGCATTATGAAAGTATAAAAATATACCAACAATACATTTTTATATATAAAAAATATTACAAATATATCTTCATAGTAAAATTGCCAACAATACATGGTCATGGTAAAATTAGCAACAATACATCGTCATGGTAAAATTAGCAACAATACATCGTCATGGTAAAATTATCAACAATACATCGTCATTGTAAAATTAGCCACAATATATCTTCATGGTAAAATTAGCAACAATACATCATCATGGTAAAATTACCAACAATACATCTTCAGGGTAAAATTATCAAACAATACATCATCATGGTAAAATTCTCAACAATGCATCTTCATGGTAAAATTACCAACAATACATCTTTATGGTAAAATTAACAACAATATATCTTCATGTTAAAATTACCAACTATATACCTTCATGGTAAAATTAGCAACAATATATCTTCATGCTAAAATTAGCAACAATACATTTTCATTATAAAATTAGTAACGATACATCTCCGTGGTAAAATTAGCAGCAATACATCTTCATGTTAAAATTAGCAACAATATATCTTCATGGTAAAATTACCAACAATACATCTTCATAGTAAAGTTATCAACAATACATTTTATGGTGAAATTAACAACAATATATCTTCCTTGTAAAATTAGCAGCAATATATCTTCATTGTAAAATTCTCAACAATATATCTTCATTGTAAAATTAGCAACAATATATCTTTATGGTAAAATTAGCAACAAAACATCTTCATGGTAAAATTACCAACAATACATCTTCATGGTAAAATTAAGAACAATATATCTTCATGGTAAAATTACCAACAATATACCTTCATGGTAAAATTAGCCATAAAACTATCTTCAAATATTTAAATTTCGGAATTAAATAACCCATAGAGATTGATATGTCGCTAATCAAAATCAACAAATCAAATAACCACTATGAAAGAAATCTTATCGGAAATTAATCCATATAATATCCTACAATTTCTGTATTCCAAAACATAACATCAACAAAACATAAAACACACAAATAATATTTAATATTTATGTCCACACAAACGGAAATAAGCAAAAAAAAAAAAAAAAAAAAAGCTGAGTATCATCTACCATGTAATCAATTGTGAAAGCAGAATAACATATATAATATTTCTATGACATGAAATCTCCAAAGAAAATTACATGCCAGCATTAAATTATCTATAAATGTGTTGATACGCAGTTAAAGAAACTGAATATGACGATAAAGTACATTCGCCTCTGATCAGGAGATTGGAGCTTTTGAAGAGTGTGGAACCACTTCTTAATTACTGTTGTTTTCAGAGCCACCCTGACCCGAGGTGTTAGCCTATGTTAGGGCATTCCTGGGTATGATGATAAATTATATCCGGCAGCAAGTGCTCTGATCGTGAAACTTGATGTTTTGAAGAGTGTGGAACCACCTCTTAATTGCTGTTTTTTCCAGGTCTACCCTCACCCAATGTGCTAGCACCTGTTATGTAAGAAAAAAATACCTATTTATAGTAAAATTAGCAACAATACATATAACCAATAATACGTTTTATCTGCAGTTGAAGGAATTGAATTGCGTTCAAAATGTATTTAGGTGAAGCCATAAAAATATTCAAATTATTTACATATCGGCATTAAAACAAAACCCTAGAGATTGATATGCCGCTAAACAAAATCATCCAAATAACTGACAGGAAAGAACTCTTTTATGGCATTAATCCATATAATATCCTACAAATTTTTATATCAAACTGTATTTTAAAATATAACTTCAACAAAAGTACAACATAAAACGCACATATCACCTCGTCTAGTAATTGTGTCCATACAAATATGTAAATGCACAAAAGCTGAGTATCATCTACCATGTATTCTATTAAATGACCCACAAAGGTGTTGATATGCCGTTAAACAAATCAACCAAGCAACTAACATCAACCTTACGCTATTTGGAATAGCCATAACGTGTTGGCGGTCTTTTAAAAGACACCCCGACATGGAATCAGAATCACATTTCTTACAGCTCAGCTTAGAATTTATATTTCCACACAGTAAAACATAAAAATTGACAAAGAAATCCTTGAAAATGTTTAAAAATGGTTGAAAAAATGGTAGAAAAAATGGTAGAAAATTGTCTGATAATGTTTGGTGCAATATTTATTGCAGACAGTTAGTATGTATTCAACTCGAGTTAACATGCACTCACACACTTGAGACAATTATGATACTCACAAACAGTTACTATTCATTCACTTACTTGAGTATTGCAGACAGATACCGTGCACTCACCTGAACTAATTGATTATCTTTTTCGGTCACTTAATTACGTCAAAAAGAAAGACTGTAGGAATTTTTTTTTCTTTCTTTCTTTCTTTCTTTCTTTCTTAAGCCCATTTTTTCTTTCTCTCTTTCTTTCCTTCTTTCTTTAGTACTTTCTTTTTTTCTTCAGTTCTTTCTTTCTTTTCTTTTTTCTTTTTTCATCAATTACTTCTTTCTTCACTTCTTTCTTTCTTTCTTAAGTTCTTTTCTTTCTTTCATTCTTTCTTTCTTTCTTTTTTCTTTCTTTTTTAGCCCTTTCTTTCTTTCTTTCTTTCTTTCTTAATTTCTTTATTTAGCCCTTTCTTTCTTTCTTTAGCCCTTTCTTTCTTTCATTCTTTCTTTCTTTCATTCTTTCTTTCTTCAGTTCTTTCTTTCATTCTTTCTTTCTTTCTTTAGCCCTTTCTTTCTTTCATTTTTTCTTACTTTCTTTCTTTCTTTCTTTAGCCCTTTCTTTTTTTCTTCAGTTCTTTCTTTCTTTTCATTCTTACTTCACTTCTTTCTTTCTTTCTTTCTTTCTTTCTTTCTTTCTTTCTTTAGTCCTTTCTTTCTTTAGTCCTTTCTTTCTTTCGTTTTATGCATAATGCCTGCTTCTGCGATTCGTGCTTCATGAGTCATTGTCAATTCATTATTTATTGGCAGAATAATTTCCGCAGTAGGCTGGTTGTCAACCAAGGCTATCGGACGAAATCAGTCAGGTTATTTAACTCATTGCTGGACGGGGAGAACAGATGTAATTTGGTCATTTCCTTAGAATATTTGCATGTAAGTGAATGCAATTTAATCGACTTGAATTCGAACAGTGCGTATAAAGAAAAAAAAACTTAATAAAACATGCATAAAAGAAGGGTTGTCGGCCAAATATAACATATATGCACACCTGTTATATTTGTTACATTTTAATGAGCAAAAAGAAAATATTGAAGAAGAATAAATTTTCCGCCTATTTGTATGATACTTATTTTTTTCGGGTAACATTACTAGGTTGAAATTTCTTGGGCACACAAAGAGGAAAGAAGGCTTAGAAAATTTGACGCTCACATGAAATATTAAAAGCAAGAGAGAGGAAAACAGCGTGTAACCTAATGAATGGATGGCAGAACAGGGATTAGAATAAATAGCAAAAAGACGAATTAAGCATTAAATAGGAGAGGAAAATGTGGAGAGCCATGATCGCCAACGTCCTGAAAGGACACGGCACATAGATGAAGAAGAATGATCTTGAGTAAATGGATGGCGGAACAAGGTTTAGGAGAAATAACAAAAAGATAACATTTATTAAGTGCTAAAAGGACAGGAAATTGTGGAGAGCCATGATCACCAATGACCTGAAGGGACACGGCACATAAAAGAAGAAGAATGATCTTGAGTAAATGGATGGCTGAACAAGGTTTAGGAGAGATAAAGAAAAGAGAAAATTTATTAAGAGTAACAAAGTAGAGGAAATTGTGGAGAGCCATGATCGTCAACGTCCTGAAGGGACACAGCTGATAGAAGAAGAAGAAGAAGAAGCAGGCGCCTATATAAATGCTTAGAAGAACAAGTATTAGGAGAGATAGCAAAAAGACATAATTTACTAAGTGTTACAAAGGAAAGGAAGTTGTGGAGAGCCATGGTCACCCACGCCCTGAAGGGTTTCGGCACATAGAAGAGGAATAAGAAGGAGATTGTATAAATAGTTAGCAGGACAGGGTTTATGAGAGATAGCGAAAAAATAACATTTGGTAAGTGCTGAAAAGTACAGGAAATTGTGGAGAGCTGTGATCATCAACGTCCTGAACGGTCACGGCACATGGAAAAAAAGTTGACAAACTGGACAGAAAAAAGAAATGACACTTTGATCCTGAAGTGACTTACAACTGTATTTTTAGGGTTTTTTCTTTTTTAATCTTGTAATATGAGGTTGAGTAAAAACATCACTGGTCTTTATTCATGAAACTTGACACAAATTAGACTCAAATGCATTTCCCATTTTGTTTTTTGACACAAAAATGTTTTAAAAAATCAATACTGGGGAGAAGGGAAAAATCAACATACAAAAAAAAAAAAAAAAAAAAAATGCAAGAAAAATTTGAACGATTTTTGAAGATAAAATGGAAAAGGGAGATTTTATAAGATGACGTCACAGTTAATTAACATATTTTGTGTTATTTCAAAAGGTCAAAGGTCTGCAAACTTTCCTCCAATATTTGAAGGCAAACAGACATGATTAAAAGCTGATATATTTATGAGGGGAAGATTGCACAAGATTTTAGGGTTTGGACAAAGGAATCAATAATGCATAGTGACATGGTAAGTTCCAGGCCAGGCTTTAAGTGATCTATCTATCTATCTATCTATCTATCTATCTCAGTCTGGTCATCTATCTATCTTTCTGTCTCCCCACCTATCTCTCTCTCTCTCTCTCTCTCTCTCTCTCTTTATATATATATATATATATATATATATATATATATATATATATATATATATATCAGTCTCTTCACCTTTCTCTCTATCTATCTATCTTATCTCAGTCTGGTCATCTATCTGTCTTTCTGTCTCCCCAGCCCTCTCTCTCTCTCTCTCTCTCTCTATATATATATATATATATATCAGTCTCTTCACCTTTCTATCTATCTATCTATCTTATCTCAGTCTGGTCATCTATCTATCTTTCTGTCTGCCCTCTCTCTCTCTCTCTCTCTCTCTCTCTATATATATATATATATATATATATATATATATATATATATCAGTCTCTTCACCTTTCTCTCTATCTATCTATCTTATCTCAGTCTGGTCATCTATCTATCTTTCTGTCTCCCCAGCTCTCTCTCTCTCTCTCTCTCTCTCTCTCTCTATATATATATATATATATATATATATATATATATATATATATATATCAGTCACTTCACTTTTCTATCTATCTATCTATGACCATTGCTGACAAATTTGGTCAATGTCTATGTTTAACACACCAAAACAACCGCCAATGAAAATCGCTGCAAGCTTTTCAGTTAACTGCAATTTTGCCTGATGAAGTACTAAAGAACGAAACGCGCCATAAATTCATATATATATATATATATATATATATATATATATATATATATAGATATAGATAGATAGATAGATAGATAGAGATATATACAAATATTTTTGGCATTTAAAAGAAATAAATAAAACACCAAAAGTAAAATGAAAAATAATAAATAGAACAAGAACTTGTAAAACCTGGGATGACCCATGCCCTTTATGCCTACATGAAAAACTACATATCATTAAGTTTCTTTCTTTTGACCCCTTTCCGAAGGTGACTGATATCTTTATACAAACTAACTCGTATGCGCCTTGTCAAAATGGTCGTTTCCATTGTAATTAATTTTGCGAAGGAACATGCTTATAAAGATGCGTAAATTTCAAGATTGGTCATTCCTAAATTTTCGCTTGAGGATGAAACAGGGCTTGATACTTTAATTCAATTTAATTTCAATAATTATATTGAGGTTTTTGGCTCTTGTTTTTTGAAACATGAGGACTCTTATGTAGCGAAGGAATCATATTTAAAAAAATAATTACAAGTATAGCTGTACTTCTGTATGGAGCACTGTTTTTTAAAAATAAAAACAAAAATACTAAAGAACCCCGGATTATTTACCTAACGTGTTCTTTCCTATTTTTCTATTTACACACACACACACACACACACACACACACACACACACACACACACACACACATATATATATATATATATATATATATATATATTAAGGCATTAGAAACAAAGAAATTTTATATTGTAGGCCATGATAGATTTAAAACAAAACATACACCAGTCGACCGGTTTCGTCCCCTCTCATCAGAACTGTTAACGGCGAAATAAAATTATGAGGAAAAGAAAAAGAAAAAGTCTACTCAGTCGTAATTGTCCTAGCGAGACAAACTTGCTAACAATTGCACCACGTCGAGGTGACCAAAGGGCGATTTCCTAAGCGCAGCTTAGATGTGGCACAAGGCCGAAATTATGGAGTACTCATTGAAGAGAGATCTAGCGAGACAAGCTTGCTAAACATTACACAAAAGGCCCGAAATGCGATTTGCAGGTCGGGAACGCTAGAATCAAACAGACGCAGAAGTTTAAATACCTGGGAACTGTCTTGACAAAGGACGGTAAGTGCAACACTGAGATCCGTAGACGTATTGGGATGGCAAAGGACACATTCTAAAAGCTGGGCAGAGTATTGCAAGACAGAAGGATTTCTTTGGTAATAAAGAAAAGAATACTGAGCTGTTACGTGATATCTGTTCTTCCTTACGAAGAAGAGGCTCGAAGCGACGCAGGTGGTTCTACAGAAGGATGCTGAGGATATAATGGACCGAGCATGTGAGCATCGATGAGGTCTTAGATTGATTACAAATAAGGAGAAGACTTATACTTAATATCAGAAAGAGGTAGGTGAAGTTTCTGGGACACATAATGAGGAAGGAGGGCCTGGAGAATCTGATACTCACAGTTCGAGTAGAGGGAAAGAGAGACAAGGGAAATCAGCGCGTGACATACCTGACGAGCTTGAGCAGGTGGATGACAGAATGTGATCTAGGGGAGGAAGCAGACGGAAGGAACTTGCAAGGAAGAGAGGGAGGTGGAGAGCCATAATCGCCTACGTCCTAAAAGGACATGGCACATAAAAAGATGTTTTATACCAGACAAAAGGCCAAATGTTTGGAGTACCCAGTGCGATTCGAACTCACTACTCAGTCGTAATTGATACAGCGAGACAAACTTGATAACAATTACACCACATCGAAGTGTCCATACTCAAAGAATAGATGCTTTTCTAAGCGTAGTTTAGGTGTGGTACAAGGCCGGAAGTTTGGAGCACCCAGTGAAGGTCGAACTCATTACTCAGTCGTAATAGATCTAGCGAGACAAGCTTTCTGCTAACCATTACACAAAAAGGATTTTCTAAGCGTAGCTTAGATGTGGCACAAGGCCGAATGTATGGAGCACCTAGTGTAGTTCAAACTCAATACTTAGTCGTAATATAGTGATTTGCCAAGCCTAGCTCAGATGTGACACAAGGCCGAAAGTATGGGGCACCCAGTGAGGATCGAACTCACTTTTCAGTACTAACTGATCTAGCATGACAAGCTTGCTAACTATTACACCGCCTCGAGGTGCCTGAAATTTTCCAAGCGTAGCTTAGATGTGGCACAAGGCCGAAAATATGGGGCATCCAGTAAGGATCGAACTCACTTTTCAGTAGTAACTGATCTAGCAAGACAAGCTTGCTAACCACTACACCGCGCCGAGGTGCCCAATGATTTTCTAAGCGTAGCTTAGATGTGGCACAAGGGCGAAAGTATTAGGCACCCAGTGAGAATCGAACTCACTACTCACTCGAAATTGATCTGGCAAGACAAGTTTGCTAACCATTACACCACGTCAAGGTGCCCAAACGATTTTCTAAGCACAGCTTGGATGTGTCGCAAGGCCGAAAGTATGGGGCACCCAGTGAGGATCGAATTCACTAATCAGTCGTAATTGTTCTAGTAAAACGAGCTTGTTAACCATTACATCACCTGAAGGTGCCCTGCTTACTCGTAATATGTCTAGCGAGACAAGCTTGCTAACCACTATACAACGTTGAAGAAAAAAAGCAGAGTCGCAAAATGAATGCGTTTAAGTATGAGGGTCGTAAGTTTAAATTCAAGTGGAGACATTTTTTTTTAACTTCTGACCCGTTTATTTAACGACTTAACCGATAGGAGAGCAACGATTTGACTGAAATGTATCAAAAATTTATAATTATTAAGAGTGTAATTCGGGAGAATGGAATTTTTTTTTTTTTTTGCGTAGGCTAGTCTTCCCCATTTAGCAGAGTTGCGAAACCGGATCTTGTAAACATTCTGGGAGGGGAGAACGTATTAAACATTCTGCAGTTTTCATGTTTAATTAAAATGGATGGAAATTTTTGGAAAAAAAAACAAAACAAATTGGAGAGTGTTAGGAGAGTGTTGTTAAAAGAACTGGGAAAATAAATAAACAATGCTAAAACGAAAGAAAGACAAAATAAATAAAAGGTGGAAGCAAGAAAGACAATATTGACTGGAAGGAAAGTCGTAAGAATAATGAGACGTTATGTGACTCTTATTTTCTCCGTCCTCGGGAAAAAAAAAAATTGAAAAAATAAAAATAAAAAAAAAGCAATCAAAATTAGAAGCAAAAAGAATTTTAAACAACGACAAAAAACCCCCAAAAACAGACTTTTCTAGAAATCTTGGAAAACAGAACAGGAAAATAGAAACCTTTTAAAGAAAACATGAAAACGTTCGTTGACATTTAAATAAAAAAAAATCAGCCTTTTCAGGTTAAAACAAAAATCTGTCGCCATGTTGGTCTTCAGTAAGGACAATACTAAAGACGTGTGCTTGACTCTCCCTGAAAGGATTATCAATGATGTGCAAAAATTCACAACTAACTCTTGTTTTTAAAACGAGAAACTGAATCATTCACCTCTTCCTCATACGATAAAGAAGGATCTGCAGTATAATAGATCCTGACCTGGCATCTCGATTTCAGTCACTTTCTCACCGATGTAAAATGGCTTCTCACTTTTCTATAACTATTTTCATGGAAACCGCTCTGATGAGCTTTTTTTTTTTTACCCTGGTGTCACGACTACGTGAATTTAAGCGACCTACTAGATTGGCATCTAGGTCCATTCGTTTACAGCTGACATAGCTAAATGCAACCCCCACTTCTACCCCAACAGATTCTTTTCTCGCACTTCTCGTCTGTGCACCTCCTTTCCGATCTTTTGCTTCCCCGATAACTACAATCTTCAAAAATTTAAATGCAATGTCAATCGCTGGCTTCTACTTTCTTGAATCCCGTTCATCTTTTTCCCTTTCTTCAATCCTGCCTATACTCAGTCTTGTCTTTCATTTTCACACCCTGTAACCCCCTGCATACTAGTGGCATTCCTGTTCATCTTTTGTCCTTAATCCTCCCTATACTCAGTCTTCTCTTTCATTCACTTTGACCCCTGTCACCCACTGCCTACTAAGACCCCCCCCAGCTTGGGGTGAAATGATTTAAAAATATATGCCTGTAGAAGGTCATATCTATGGCTGCAGATATTGGACAATCTCATCACAGACGATGAGAAATCTGGAGGTAGCAGAAATGTCGTTCTAAAAATTTAAATACAATGTCAATCGCCATCTATATTCTTGAACCCTGTTCAGCTTTTATCCCTTTCATAATCTCCCTGTACATAGTCATTCAATCTATGAACCCCAATGCGTACTAGTGGCATTCACACCCTGCTTGGGATGAAATGATACAAAAATAGTGTGGCAAATAAAGAGTTTTTCGTGAAACCTTGGATTTGCGCCCAAAGAGTTATGCTTCGGCTGCTGATGGTGGTGTAGCATCTGTTATGGTTGTACAGGCCTACATGGGAGTGAAAGTCTCGATTGAAATGAATGCATGTGAAGACCCCCTGCCTCAATTTGGACCTGCTGATTCCTTTCTGTCCAGCATGCTTCACACCGGCGGCAAACCCCCGTTCATCTTCTCACTCCAGCCTTCGGTGTAAAGCGTGAGCGTTCGTTGGCGACATCTTCCCGCCTCTCGAAGTCTATGTCCATCGACCTCATGCCCCTTTTGCAGACGTCCTTGAAGCGAAAATGATGTCGTCCTCTTGCCGGTGGCCAATTCACCGTACAGAATGATCTTCGGAATCCTCTCATCCGACCATCTCCCATCCAAGCCAACAGAGCCAGCATATAGGCTGGGTAACTGGGCGGGGGTGAGAATTACGACATTGGTGACCCCGTCGAACCAACTGATGTCCAGAATGGCTATTAATATTTTTGGGATTGGTCTTTTTAAGAACTGCTTCGGGTCTTATAATAAGAGAGGCCATAAATGTAGAGTATATACGACTCCCGTCGGTGTCGAGTGACCTCCTGGATTTGGGTCCAAAGGGTTATGCCTCAGCTGTTGATGGAGGCGCAGCATCTGTTATATCTGTACAGGCCAACACAGGAGTGAAAGTCTCATTTGCAACGAATGTATGTGAAGACGCTCTGTCCCAATGTCGCCCTGTTGTTTTCCTTTCTCTTCAGCGCGCTTCGCCCCGGCGGCAAACCTCCGTTCCTCTTCTCCTCGGTGTAGTCCTCGGTGTAGATCGCATCTCCAGCGTGAGCGATCGATGGCAACGTCTTCCCGCTTCTAGATGTCCATGACTATCGACCTCATGTCCCTTTTGTAGACGTCCTTGAAGCGAAGATGAGGTCACATTCGTGGCCTCATGCCGGTGGCCAATTCCCTGTACAGAAGATAAAAAAGCAAGAAAAATGATACGATGTCTATTTAGAAAACACTTCTATTTCTACGACCATTAAACAAGGAGAATGGATCGGAAATAAAACGACCTGAACGTCGGAATCTATCTTGCACATTTACAAATCTACCATGCATCCGTGTATTGAATACTGTTGCCATATCTAGTCTGTGGCTCCTACTATCCATCTCGAGATTCTTGACAAAATCCAGAGAAGGGTCTGGAATAGAGTCGACCCTTACCCGACATCTCATCCCCAGTAAATTCGAATGAAAAATATTTTCAAGCAGGTTTTAGAGGGGGGATTTGCCTGTCCATAATGCTAAATTAAAGAAGGTAAATGAAAATATAAAGCGCAAACTGTATATATATATATATATATATAGTGATCTTCAAATTTGCGCCCATAAAATTTTTAAAGGAAATCCCAATTATATAAGTCGACTCCATTGCATGCTACGCACATTCCATGAATTCTAATGAAAAATATTTTTAAGCAGGTTTTAGAGGTGTGATTTCCCTGTCCATAATGCGAAATTAAAGAAGGTAAATGAAAATATGAAACACAAACAGAAGAGAAATATACATTGATCACCCATTTTGCGCCTAGAAAGATTTTCAAAAAATCCCAATTATATGAGTCGACTCTGTTGCCCGCTACGATCACTCCATAACTTCAAATGAAAAATATTTCTAAGCAGGTTTTACAGTAGGGATTTGCCTGTCCATAATGCTAAATTAAAGAAGGTAAATATTAAGTAGAAACAGAAGAGATATATTTCAAGTATTCCAAATTATATGAGTTGACTTCGTTGCATGCTACGCGCACTTCATAAATTCGAATGAAAAATATTTTTAAGCAGGTTTTAAAGGAGGGATTTGCTTGTCCATAATGCTAAATTGAAGAAGGTAAATGTAAATATAAAGCACAAACAGAAGAGAAATATACAGTGATGTGGCTACCCTTTGTCTTTTCTACAAATATTTTCATGACAACTGTTTGAATGTGCTTTTTTTCCTGGATCCCTAACTCAGCGTGAAACTAGATTGGCAATTAGGTCTCACCATTTTACTGTAGAACTAGGTAGATGAAACCATTGCTTCTACTCTTAAAATGTAGTTTTTATCACACAAAACTTAGTGAGGCGTGAGCAAATTTTTATTCAAAAAAGCGGCCCAGATAAAAAAAAAATAATTGTGAAACACTGTTTTAAGGCAATGTTTGTTAAAATAAAATAGATATGATCAAATTAACCGATCCCATAGACTGATATTATTATTGTGATATTTTTGCATTGTATAGTCCACAAATTGGACGAGAGAGTTATCAATGATAATGTGTTGACTATGAATCTGTGGTTATCTCCGTTTAATCCACTCTCTGTAATTAATTTTTAAAGTTACTTGGTGAGGCATGACCAAATTATCATTCCGAAAATGCTGCCCAGAGAAAAAAAAACACTGTTTTGTGTAGGAGAAGGACTAGTCTGAATTCATATCTTAAGGAAAGGCAACGGAAATCCACTTCAGTATCTTTCCAAAGAAGACATGACTATTTAAAGATAATAAAGGGTCTATGGAGAGACTGCCTACACATCGAATGGAAAGGCTTTTTTTTTTTTTTCAAATCACTTATAGTTATGGGCTAAAAGCAGGGCGGAGTGGGCTCTTTTTTTTCATTTTACCATCAAGGTTGGTTCAATGTGTCGTGCCCCCAGATTTTTCGCACCAGAATCCGCCTTGCTCATAAATAAACCTACTATTTTCTGTGCATTGAATACCATATCTGGTCTGGTGCTTCTACTATGCATTTCGTAATTCTTGATAAAATTCAGAGAAGAGTTTGCAAAACAATTGTCCCTGACGTTTTCAGCTGAGCCTTTTTTGCCGGGTTCCCCGACTATTTGAAATTAATCGTACTATTGATTGGCAAGAAGGTCTCGGCGTTTTACTCTTGAACTATCTATCCCTGTGTGCGTATCTATCTATCTATCTATCTATCTATCTATCTATCTATCTATATATATCAACCGCCACTTCTACTCTGTATCTTTAGTTGCACTTCCCACCTGAGGAATTCCATTCCGATTTCTTGCTTTCATGATAGTTACAATCATCAGTAATTTAAACGCAACGCCAATCACCATTTTCCATCTTCCTGAAAACTGTTCTTTAGTGTACTTTCTCCTCATTAAAGTCTTCTCATCCTCTTTCACTCCCAGTAACCCCTTGCGTCTTAGTGACCTTATCGCCATCTTCTGTCTTCCTGAAACCTGTTCTTTTATTGTCCTTTCTACTCACCAAAGTCTTCTCAATCTCTTTCGCTCCCATTAACCCCTTGTGTCTTAGTGGCATTATCGCCATCTTCTGTCTTTTTGAAACATGTTCTTTTATTGTCCTTTCTCGTCACTAAAATCTTCTCATTCTCTTTCACTCCCAGTAACCCCTTGCGTCTTAGTGGCATTAACCCCATGTTTACAGCAAAATCTTCTAAAAATAAATAAATTCATTAATATAATACATTACGTGTATTTCATTGCTTTCTTCGAATATTTTGATTCTTAAACCAATCTTACTAAATGGGAGTTTATTAACTGAGCTTATCAATTGAGTTTGTATGTAAAAATAACTTTTCTTTATAATACAAAGCGTTGAAGCGTGTCTGGACAGTAAGGTTTAGGGTTTATTTTACTGTATATCAATCTCAATGAGTTATTTAATGCCGACATTAGACAGTAAGTAATTAAGACATTGAAAAATATCGTGAAAGGTGCAATATATACAACAATAGTTAAAATGAAAATATTTATGCTTTGGGCTTAAGAGAAACCCCATGATTTTTGCAATGATAAACTGATCTAAATAATTTGACAAAAGAATCTAAATAGTTTTAAAGAAGTATATATATATATATATATATGTGTGTGTGTGTGTGTGTGTGTGTGTGTGTGTGTGTGTGTGTGTGTGTGTGTGTGTGTGTGCCTTTAATATATCTTTGACGTTGATCTTGTTTAGAAAAAATGAAAAGAAAAAGATCAGATTTGATGATAAATACAATGAAAAATAAAAATGAAAATGTCACCTGGGGCTCGGAGCAACCCCATTATTTCCACCATGACAATAAAAAAAAAAAAAAAATTGATTATACAATTGTGAGAAAGGAATCAATTTTGCTACTGATAATGACAAGGATATATAATTTACAATCTCTTTTCTTTAGAAGGGCTCCCGGTTTATTATTTGAAAATATTCCAGAATAGAAAGGGTTGAATCTGTATCTTTTTGTTTTCTTCATTCAAACATTACTTTTTGTAACACGTATAAAGGTTATTCTTTTGTATCCTGTCCGGAATTTCAGATCTATTAATTCTATCGAATAAAATAATAAACCCTCCCCTAAAAAAATAAATAAATAAACCAGGAAAGGGAGACATTATTAAGATAATATTTTGAAAAAAAAAAAAAAGAAAGAAAAAAGGGTGAATAATAAAATTAATATTCCGTGTCGTATATTATCTGAGAATAAATTTAGCTGCCTTCGATAATCCAACATGTCATAAAAATCCCCCTTTTTTTTCAAAAATTAGCTCCACGTCTTATCGATTTTGGAAAATGCTTGGCATTGCAGTAGCAAGTAATATGAGAATGTCAATAAAGCTTTTCTAATTTTTTTCTGCCTGTAACCTTTTTATAAACTTTATTGTCATATAGGAAGAAAATGAGTAAACACCGACACCGAGGTTCGAACGTGAAACTTTTACATATGGATATATATATTTTCCGCCAGGTGTATAAATAGCGATGTCAGGCTACTTAATGTGAATATAAAATGGGGGACCAATTCTATATTAAAATCAATATATAAAATGATCCCTCACTTTGTGGCCACACGATTTTCTCTACATTTACATTCCAGAGACTCTAAATAAATCTAAAAGACATACATGTATAGCTAATCAATATTTGATTGATTGATTGATTTGTTTTCTACGGCTTATCAATAAACAAGAAATTATAATATGGGGGATTAATTTTGCATTACAATCAATATATAAACTGATCCCTTACTTTATGACCACGGTAGTTCCTATACATTCTTATTCCAGAGATTGTAAATAAATCTAAAAGGGCTTATACCTATACGTATTAGAAGTCCTTAGACCGAAAAATTCACCTTATGCCTGTGTAGATAATCAATATTTCATTGATTGATTTGTTTTCTACGGCTTATCAACTCAAAGCAGATTTAAAACACAGAAAACATTTTTTAGAGCATTATAGTTTAGTGATACAAGATTTACTGATTAACCCATAGTTGGGAGGAGAAGAGGTGGATTCATAGCTAATCAGAATTTGATAAACAGACAAGAAATTACAGGGTAGGGTATTGAGTCGGAGACTATTGTCTAGGAGACGAGAAACGAAAAATGAAGTTCTTTGGAAGTTTTGATTTCGTTGGAAGGTTATTTGGGATTTGTCTACAGATAATGAAGTCAGGAAAACAAGAGATTTGTGGTTGGTCGATAGAAGAAGAAGAAAAAGAAAAACACTAAAGGAAGAGGAAAAAACAATGGAAAGAGGATAAAAAGAGAAGAAAAAAAACAGATAGAAGAAAAATGAATGAGAAGAAAAAAACAGAAAAAAAGAAAGAGAAGGAAAAGAAAAAAGGGAAACGAGAAGAAAAAGAAAAATTAAAAATAAAGAGAAAAAAAACGGGTAATATTGGGTTGGTGCATATTTATCAGACGTTTTTGTAGGCGAGTTATTGATAAAAAATTCTTTTTCGTTTACTTTTTTAAATAAAAATATTTCATTTTCAGGTTATAAAAATGCGTGTCGATAATCATACGCTCCGGAGTGATCATTTAAAAATATTATTGATGAATTGTTTCTTTTTCATAATAAGTATTGTTTAAAAACTCCTGATAATTATGCACCAACCCAATATATATATATATATATATATATATATATATATATATATATATATATATATAAAATAAAAACAGACCACTTTAAGGTTCCATGTAATAAATTATTTCACCACAGGCCTTTTAAAGGACTGCGGATCATCAGACTTTACTTCAATATACATCAGACTTACACACACACACATATATATATATACATATATATATATATATATATATATATATATATATATATATATATATATATATATATATATATATATATATCAGACTTATATATATATATATATACATATATAGACTTTTTACTTCCAAACCTATATATATATATATATCGGCCTATTTATAACACAAATCTATCTATCTATCTATCTTTCTATCTATCTATCTATCTATCTATCTATCTATCTGTCTGTTCACATCTATCTATCTATCTATCTATCTATCTATCTATCTATCTATCTATCTATCTCAATGCGTTCTTATCTATCTATTGTATTAATGGATTATATATATATATATAAATGGAAACGAAATAAAACGGAGGAGAAAAGAGAAAAAGAAAGAAAGAAAACGATAAGAAAAATAAAACAGTAAATAAAGAGGGAGAAATAAATTAAGAAATAAAGAAAGAAAGAAGAAGTTAAGAGTTGAAAGGAAGAAAAGAAAGGAAGAGAGAGAAAAAAAGGAAAAAAAAGAGGCGGTAAAAGAAAGAAGGTAAAAAGACGAGAAGGAAGGAAAGAGAAGAGGTGAAGAAATGAGAAAAAGAAAAAAAAAGAAAAGAAAAAAGAAATAGAAGAAAAAGAAAGAGGGGGAAAACAGAAGAAAACAAAGAGAAGCAAAAAAGAAGAAAAAAAAAAGTTTGGATTTGAAAGAGTGTAGTCATATGTAGATTAACTAATTAACATATCCGGAATACCCAGGACAAATAATGACTCCGATTTGGAGGAGGAGGAGGAGGAGGGAGTACACATGATCACGAAGGACGCAGGATAGTGTTTCCAAAACAGTGTGGCGCGACTCATAGGAACAACGGAAGAGGATAGCAGGTGAGGCGGAATGATTGAAAGACAATCAAAGATTTAGAAACAGTTTCTAAAACTTCATAATCCAAAAATAAATATGATTTCAAAATTTAAAATATTATTATGGCTTACTTGTAATTGCAGGCATGAGTCCCGTATAAATAGTTATTGATGTAATGGAATAACCAGTCACCCCCATGAATGATTAAACTATAGGTATTAAGTACCTATAAAGTCAACTGTCTACGAGAGACCCGAGGAAGAGTGGGAGAGAGAAGACGCAAGCACGTCCGACCTTCCAACTAGTGCCACTCATTACTAGATTAACTTGTGTGTATAACTGTACCGTATTTCATATTATACTGGTTGTGTACAATAAACCTTTTTTCTATCATCCTGGTGTTAAGTATTTATTCCCTTAGCATAGAATATAACAGTTATACATAATTATTGGCTGATTTTATCATTGTGATATTTTTGCATTATATCAATTATTAAGAATATAGTAACTAGGGTCCGCAAATTGGAAGAGAGAGTTATCAATAATAATGTTTTGACGTCGAATTCGCGGTTATCTCACTTTAACCTGCTCTCTGGACCTTCTTTGCCATATGGCTACTTTCGCCTTTTCACTGGGACTGCCTTTTTGTGAGGCACAGGCAAATTTTTTTTACCCTCAAAGTTACCCATCATAAATTAAGTTTGCTAAATATCTACGTCACCTGTTTTGTAATTCGTAGAGCAAATTAAAATCTTTTTTTTAATCCAGTGCTTCCCAAACGGCAGACCTCATATGTGCAACAGAAGAGGATAGCAGGTGAGGCGGTATGATTGAAAAACAATCAAAGATTTAGAAACAGTTTCTAAAAATTCATAATCCAAAAATAAATATAATTTCAAAATTTAAAATATTATTATGGCTTATTTGTAATTGAAGGCATGAGTCCCGGTATAAATAGTTATAAATAATTATTGACTGATTTTATCATTGTGATATTGTGATATGGTGTGGTGAACAGTGAAATATATTTTGAACAGTTGCCAGGGAAAAAGATGGTCCAAAGATTGGATATATACAAATTTATGTGGTACTGGCTTTTTTATGGAAATATGAAATTCGCTATTCGTGAAGAATTTCAGAAACGGATTTTGATTATTCCTTACAATGGACGGGGGCAAATAACTCCTTCGGAAATATTTTGGCACAGTCCTTCAGAACGCACCTTCCACTAACCTTCTGGATAGTTACTGATGTCCACTAACTGTTATTGCTCTTTCCAGTACTAATACAAATTTAATTCCAAACATTTTGGTTTTGGTAGTGCAGTTGATTCTATGTTTTATTTTCTAATCTAGTTACATGTGTTACTAGGTCCTTGGTATGATAATAAGCTACATTCTGTAGCAAGACCTCCGAGGAATAGTTATAAATAAGTATTGAATGATATTATCATTGTGATATTTTTGCTTTATATCAAGTATTAAGAATATAGTGTCCGCAAATTGAAGGAGAGAGTTATCAATGACAATATTCTGACTTCGAGTCTGCGGTTATCTCCCTTTAACCATGTCTCTGGTCCTTATTTACCATAGAACTACTTAAGTCTTTTCACCGGGACTTCCCTTTCGTGAGGCGAGGGAACTTTTTTTTTATCTTAGAAACTTTCCATCGTAAATTAAGCTGGCTAAATACCTACCTCACCTGTTTTGTAATTCATAAAGCAAATAAAAAATGTATTTCTTTAATTCAGTGCTTCCCAAACGGTGCGTCGAACCTCATAGGGGTAAAAGAAGAGGATAGCAGGTGAGGCGGAATGATTAAAAAACAATCAAAGATTTAGAAACAGTTTTAAAAAATTCATATGCCTAAAATAAATATGATTTGAAAATTTAAAATATTATTATGGATTACTTGTAATTGCATGCATGACTCCCAGTATAAATAGTTATAAATAATTATTAACCGATTTTATCATTGTGATAGTTTTGCTTTATATCAAGTATTAAGAATATAGTAATAGGGTTTGCAAATTGGAGGAGAGAGTTATCAATGATAATATTCTGACTTCGGATCTTCGGCTATCTCCCTTTAAGGCTTTCTCTTTTTTTCTATTATTAAATGTACTTTTTATCGCATAAAATTTGGTGAGACGCGAGCATATTTTCAAATTCGAAAATGCGGTCAAGAAACAAAAATTATTTGCAAACCGCTTACTTAAGACCTCACAAAATATTTCATCAGAGAATTCCGGTTACGTGGACGCATGTATAAAAACGTTCGCAGATACAGTGGGGACTAAGAATTTGAGAAACAGCTAAGAAACGGGATGGGAAAATTAAATAAACAATCTTTTTTGGCCACAGCTGGGGGTCGAAACCATTATGAAATTTTCAACTATACCTCACCAAATGCAGCTGGAAAATTTGACTTTCGAAATAAGTCAGGCGGTACAAAGAAAATAAGGAGACGCTCCCAGAGAAGCCATTTTTTTAATGCAAAAAGACACAACACCGCTGTAATAAGAAAAAAAAAATGGGAGTAGCATAGCAGCCCAAGTTGATGAAAGAAAACCACGAGACGAATACAAAGAGGAAAGTGACGAAGAAATGTCTACGGATACCTCAGATAATGAGAATGCTGAACAAAAAACGAAACCTACCCTTGCAGAATCAAATGCCAGACGAGGAAATGTCCGCAGATAACTGAAATATTGATAGTGCTGAACAAAATCCAAAACTTAACCTTTGCCAGATGAAATGCCAGACGTAGAAATATCCACACATAACTCAAGTATTGATAGCACTGAATAAAAACGAAACCTACCTTTGAAGGATGAAATGCCAGACGAAAAAATGTTCACAGGTAATTCAAGTATTGATTGTGCTGAACAAATACGAAAACTATCCTTGCAGGTGAAAAGTCTAACGAAGAAATGTCTACGGATCCTTCAAATAATGAAAATGCTGAACAAAAACGAAACCTGTATTTGCAATATGAAATGTTTGAAGACGAATATAGCGGTGTTCAAGAGGGTTAATATGATTCTGAAACTAAGGAAGACCGGTCAATGCACGAATAGTGCCATGAAAACGAGAGAAAACGAGACATATCAGAGAAAGAAATACCTTATGATCCCGGGATAGAGAAAGGAACCCTGAAAAAAAGAAATAATAGAAGAAGCACAAGAAAAACAAAGGGCATAAAAAACCATCGGTATAGATATAGTGATATGTATATGAACCAATTAACATAATTGGAATACATAGTCATGATAAAGACTCCGATTAGGAGTAGGAGAACTACTACATATGAGAATTGAGTAGTAACACGAAGGCTTTCATAACACATAAGTTGAGAGTTGATATCTA
This sequence comes from Acanthosepion pharaonis, assembly GCA_903632075.3. NCBI lineage: Eukaryota > Metazoa > Mollusca > Cephalopoda > Sepiida > Sepiidae > Acanthosepion > Acanthosepion pharaonis. The sequence continues at coordinate 73,957 of CAHIKZ030005589.1, read as the reverse complement.
ATTAATGTCTTCTACTGCGTTGCGTCGCTAATAGTGGAAACATAATTATCATTTGACTTGTATTCGGTAGTAAATAAAATGCTTTAAATTGTACTTGTATGAATTCGCTGCATGATGACATCTTGTAGGTTTTATTTGGATATTTATATAATAAAAATGCTGAACCTACAAAACCTACAATTGCAGTATGAAATGACTGAAGATGAATATAGCGGTTATCAATAGGGTCAATATGATTTGGAAAGTGAGGAAGACCGGTCAATGTACGAATAGGGTCATGATAACGAGAGAAAACGAGACAGATCAGAGAAAGAAATAACTTATGATCCCAAGAGAGAGAAAGGAACCCTGGAAACAAAATAATAAAAAGACAAAGGGAACAGGGAGATGTAGATGAATCAGCTAACATAACCGAAATACCTAGTCAAGGAGGAGAAGTACTACACATAAACATTGAGTAGTAACACGAAGGACTTCATAATACAAGCCCATGCAGATTAAATTAGACCATGAGACCATTACGGAGAGAAAAATGTCCAGGAAATGTCCCTGGTTAGCTCAGGTAATGAAGTGCTGAACAAAAACAAAACCTACCCTTTCAGTATACGTTGTCTGACGAAAAAATGTGTACGGATATCTCAAGTAAACATAGTGCTGAAAAAAACTAAATCTACCCTTGCAGGAGGAAGAAATGTCTGACGAAGAAGTGTCCAGGGATATCTCAAATAATGATACTGCTGAACAAAAACGAAACCTACCCTTGCAGGCTGAAATGTCTGACTAAGAAGTGTCCAGGGATATCTCAAATCATGATACTGCTGAAGAAAAACGAAACCTACCCTTGTAGTATGAAATGTCTGACGACGAAATGTCCAGGGATATCTCAAATAATGATAATGCTGAACAAAAACGAAACCCACCCTTGCAGGAGGAAATGTCTGCAAAGAAATGTCCAGGGATATCTCAAATAATGATACTGCTGAACAAAAACGAAACCTACCCTTGCAGTATGAAATGTCTGACGACGAAATGTCCAGGGATATCTCAAATAATGCAGAAGCACAAGAAAAATACAGGTCATAAAACCCCTTCGTTACAGGGAGATGTAGTGATATGTAGATCAACTAATTAACATATCTGAATACCCAGGCTAGATAATGACTCCGATTAAGAGGAGGAGGAGAAAGAGGAGGGGGAGGATGGAGGAGGCATGAGTAGTAAGACGAAGGATTTAGGACTTTAGAATAAAGAGAAAAGTCGATGGAAGTTGAAAGAGAGAAGACGGTGAAAGAAGACCAATTGAAAAATCCGGAAGGAGGATGAAGAAGATTGGAAAAGAAAAGAAATTGAAAAAGGTAGACGGATAAAAAAAAAGTTAAAAAAAAAAAAAAAGAGAAAATATAGAAACAATGGTAAAAGAAAAGCTACGTCATGGACGCCATTTGCACGGTAAACAA
>CAHIKZ030005589.1:62500-70000 GCA_903632075.3 Acanthosepion pharaonis | reverse complement strand
CTTGTATTTATAAAATCTTAAAGAATAGATATGCAAAAAATTATATTCCATTTTTATTAAATATGCATTTGTTAATTTGATCATTAAATATCTAAAAAATAGTGGTAATATTTTCTATGTTAAATAATAAAACGATTTTTTCTATACATGTATTGTCCTCAGCTACGCATGTAAATGTACTTTGTACCTGTCTGCATTTCTCCCCCAAATTTGATTTGGATCGGTCAATGTATGGCTATTTTAGGGGGTGTGACGGACGGAAGCCACAGAATTTATATATAATTTAAAAGTTTTTATTAAAAATCGATAAATTAGTTACCTCCCTTGATGCTTTGCACGGGTGTCTACATGATAAAATTTTAAAATTGTACACTACATAAACTTCCACGTAAAAATTTAATTTTCAGCTGAACACAATAATTTTGTCTTAGAAAAATGATGAACAAACAAAACCCTGATGACGACATTGTGCTAATGTCGAAAGTACTCGGAATAAATTAAATATGCATCAACATGGTAATTTTCTCTCTTCCGTTAATAAGGATACAAAGAAACTTGTCCGTAATTACGAGAGGATCCAATTTAAGATAAGTAGACAAAAACTTGTCTAAATTATTTAATGAGATATATCTTAATGAAATCATGCTGCCAAAATATACGCAATATATATATATATATATATATATATATATATATATATATATATATGTTGTCATCCACAGACAGACTGTTTCGCTGTATCACAGCTCATTAGTGTGGCTAGACGTCCAGTTGCCTCTAGCTGTTGTGGTAGGATCCACCTAATTTGCATAGTGGAGTACCGACCATATAAATATGGTTGGTACCGGGAAGAGAGTGAGGAATCAAGAGATTCAACCAGAGACTCTGCCCGACTGCGACTCAGTCAACACGTTCTCCAGGAACGGTCTTACCAGGAATATACAAAAGACTATATGTAAATATTGTGTACACTTTCTTGTTTCAATACATTTTGTTCTCAGTACATTTTGTGTTGCATTATTATTCCATGCATTAGTCAAGTTTCAACACTAGCAAAGATCGAAACCCGACTGAATTGGCGTCAGATCTCTCTCACTCACTCTCTCTCTCTCGCTCTCTCTCTGTATTTATAGTGAGTGGGATGTTTTTTCTCATTATTTTTGGCTTTTTTATATGTGAATGTGGCTATTATAATGTATTTTCTACAAGTATGTTGCGGACGGAGTTTAGTATTTTTCCACGCGTGTCCTAAGTGAGCTATGGTCAGGGTGATGTAAGGTGAATCTTCTTGCTAGGTATGTAGTGGTATGCCCAATATAATTATTAATCAATTTGGTTTAACCAGGAACACAGTTCTTCAATGGACTTCCAAATGCATAAATGATATTGGTTCTGTGTAATTTGCATTTGCTCTTGTACTTGACAATGAGGTTAGCCGTTTAAAATGCTTTTATAGTAGATAATTAAGTAAATTTTCTGGTTCTTGTCGACTGGGGTTGTGTATTTCATCATAATATTTCTAGAGGAAAGTTCATTCTGCTTATAGCTAAAATGTATTTCTGTTTATACGTTATTTTTATGGATACATCTTATTTGAGTAAATGCTCTCTTTTAAGTATTAATTATATTTACCGACATGAAATATGCGCCTTCCGACAGGAATCGAACCTGTATCCCACACGAAACCATCATTAACCCTGGGGGGCTATGACCATTCGGACATATTTAACCTGGCCAAACTAGAAGTTTTCTGCGGCTGAATGGTTAGCAGCACGTCAGACTAAAGGACATTTTCCGTATGGGATACAGATTCGATTATTGTCGGAGAACGTATATATATATATATATATATATATATATATATATATATATATATATATTACGATAAACGTGCAATCAATTTACAAATACATGAATTATTCACACAAAAACTAATGCAAAGGTTAATGATTTAAATGGTGAGAAAACTTTCATCACAGCAAACAATTCAAATAATATACAAAAACCTCCGAATCCGTTATGAATGAATTGATCCTTGTTTATATAAATTTCTGCCGTATTAGTTCTTATTTTTACTATTTTCGTCTGTTCCTACAGACATCTTCAGGTATGGAATAGATGTTGTTCTTGTTTTTTTCTTAGTAATAAGAGGACAACGAAAATATATGTGTTGTTGTATCCGAAAATGCTATTGAAAATGAGTTATTGTTTTTTCGAACACGCAGAAGCAACGCTGAGTTTGATTTGAATTTTTAAAGGTTGTGCGTTCATATAAAATATGGTGATGAACAAATTTTTTGTATTTTTTTTTTTTTTACTGGTAAATTTTTCTGTCAAAAAAGGCGGAACTATATTGTTCAATAATTACAGTAATGTCGCACTTATTATCCAAAAAGTCGCACTTGGATCAGTTATTTAAAATTACGATAAACGTGCAATCAATTTACAAATACATGAATTATTCACACAAAAACTATAGCATTTCAATAGCATTTTCGGATACAACAATACATATATTTTCGTTGTCCTCTTATTACTAAGAGAAAAACAAAGAACAACATCTATTCTATATTTCGAAGATGTCTGTAGGAACAGACGAAAGCTTAGTAGTAAAAAATAAGAACTAATACGGCAGAAATTTATATAAACAAGGATCAATTCATTCATAACGGATTCGGAGGATTTTGTATATTATTTGAATTGTTTGCGATGATGGATGTCTCGCCATTTAAATCATTAACCTTTGCATTAGTTTTATTGTGAATAATTCATGTTTATATATATATATATATATATATATATATATATATATATATGAGGGCACCTCGATGTGGTGTAATGGTTATCAGGCTTTTCTCGCTAGAACAATTACGACTGAGTAGAGAGTCCGATCCTCACTGGGTGTCCCCCTACTTTCGGCCTTGTTCCACATCTAAGCTACGCTTGGAAAATCACTATATATATATATATGTGTGTGTGTGTGTGTGTGTGTGTCTTTATAGTTCAATCAACCTGTCCAGTTAATTTGATCATTCAGTCGAGAGAGAGAGAGAGAGAGAGAGAGAGAGAGAGAGAGAGAGAAGCAGAAAAATTTATTTCTCTGTCTGTCTGTCTCTCTCTGTATACTCTACATACATATATATATATATATATATATATATATATATATATATATCTTCCTCATGAGACAGTTCCTTTTTGATTGTAAATTCAAACATAGCTTCTCTTCCTTCCCCACTGCCCTAGTTAATATCCCCTACTTGCAAATTTTTAGCTGCCCCCATCTTTAATTTGAAAATAAAACTCCTCGTAGTTGAATAATTTTGATCTAACCCCCTCCTTGCCCCCAGCGTGTTTTGAATCCTTAATTTGCTGGTAGGATCACGAGCTAAAAAAAAATACCCAAATCCTTGCAAATTGATTATACAATATGCAAGCGATATTTTATTACTCCCATTAAGTTCACATGCAGGTAGAGTATGGCAAACACTTATTCGACGTGGCACAAAAACAAACGCACGCTTACACACACACATATTATATATATATATATATATATATATATATATATATATATATATATATGAGGAAGAGTTTATAGTAGTTCCAACGAGAGAAAAGTGTGTATAATAAAAAGAAGAGAGAAACCGCAAACGTCTGTTGTTGTAATGTGGATTTTTAAAAAAAATATTTTGCTTTATTTTCCATAATTTTGCTACACGGGTTTCCGGTCTCGCGACCATCATCAGGCAACGTGTGGAGATTTCCACATATTATTAAAAGGAATTAATTTTTTTCTTTTGTTTTTCGATGTTAAATATTTTCGATATTAGGCATTCTTTTTTTATGTGTTGGTGAGTCAAATGTCTTTCTTGAACTGGCAGTGATAGAATTCTGCGTGAAGGGTAATAAAACAATTAAGACTGGCCCGAGAAAGGTTGAGAATATATGTGTGTGTGTGCATGCAATGTGTATATCTATGCGTCTATATATATATATATATATATATATATATATATATATATATATATATATATATGCATGTATGTATGTATATATACGTTTGCATGTCTATATATATAAATATATATATATATATGCATATATATGTATGCATGTGTGTGTATTTATATATCTATGTTTGTGTGTGTGTGTACATTTGTGCATTTAGGCATCAATCCTTCTTTCATGCACATTTCATTGAATACGACAGACAAGGTGCTTTTATTTAGTTTTTTTATACAATTTCTCATGCGATCTAATAATTTTTTTTATTCAGCTGATAAATTATATAAAAACTGTCCGAATTTTCTTTTATTCCGAGCGCTTTCGGCTATACATTTAGTCATTTTCAAGGATTAAATATTTGAACTGTTAAATAAGAAATATTTTCTTGCATGTATATATATATATATATATATATATATATATACACACACACACACACACACACACACACACACACACACACACACACACACACACACATATATATATATACAATTATGGTCTACTCAGTTCCCAGCATGTCCGCTTTTAGAAATTAACTATTGCTTGGCTCTTTCATCTTTCCTCGACTTATACTTGCATATATATATATATATATATATATATATATATATATATATATATATATTACAAAGGTGTCACATACGGACAAACAAGTACTCACGACATAGATTGATTTTGTTTCGATGCGAACGCATCTCGAGGTGAGGAACAAAAATGGTTATGAACGATTCTGTTTAAAAATGCTATTTATGAAGCATCATTTCTTTTCATTATTCAATTTTTTTTTAAAACACACAAAGAGAAACATGATAAAAGGAAAAGAAATATATAAAGATATATATATATATATATATATATATATAAATAAAAGAAAATAAGAATAAGAAAACAGGTAAAAGGAAAGAGAATATGATAAGAGCACAATAAAAGGAGAAGAAATATATATATATATATATATATATATATATATATATATATATATATATATATGAAAAATGGACAAAGTCCGACAATTATTTTAAGAGATTTTTATGTTTATACATCCTTTTTATAGATACAAATGTTTAAGTAAACAAATGACGTCACACATTTGGATACGCATTGAGCAGATATGAATGTACGTGAGAGATTCATGGAAGATTGTAGTTTAAAAGCAGTAAATTCGACCTTGCTAACCGAACAATCCTCTGTGGCCCAATCGATTAAAAGGAACGTCAGGCTATATCACGGTTCCGTATAGGATACAGGTTCGAATCCGGTTGGAGGACGAATATTTTCTATGAAAATTTCTCGGACATTCAGGCCGGTAAATGTTGTTTAATATTGTTTATTATAAACAGGGCATTTACTTAAATATTTGTATCTATAAAAAGAATGTTTAAACGTAAAAATGTCTTTATATATATATATATATATATATATATATATATATATATATATATACCCGAATTGTTGAAAAAAACGTATAATTTATGGCGTTCCGAATTCAAGGAAAGACAACACGTTCTTTCGTAGTTCCAAGAAATTAATCGATTACATGTCTGCCAGAAAAACTGTAAATATTGCTTTATGTATGTAAGTGTAAAATAATTCTAGTTTGTCTATGCTTGAGTCATAATGAATATTCTTATGTGTGGCTGCCTGTGTGCGTGTCTACTTGATACTATGTTTTTGGTTTCCCCATGTTGCTTTGGGAACTTTTTCTTACATACATACCGTTTGTTTTAGAGACACATGCATTAGATTTATATGTTAAGCTTGAAATCTATTAATTTCTTGTAACTACAGAAGGATGCTGAGAATACCATGCAGAGCATTTAAGTGGGGAGAAAGTTTGATTCATTTTCTACGGCTTATCAACGCTTGGCAGGTTATTTAAAGCCAGAAAATAGTTTAATTAGCAAGAATTTTGGGGGGGGGATCATAATCGTTTAGTGATACAAGCCTTACTAATTAACCCATAGCTTGGAGGAGAAGAGGTGGATTCATACCTAATCAGAATTTGATAAACAAATCGGAAAATATAATGCGGATATAAAATGAGGGATCAATTCTGTATTGCAATCAATATATAAATTGATCCCTCACTTTATAACCACATTAGTTTCTATATATTTTTGGAAGGATAATACTGGTTCACTGATACAAGTCTTACTAATTAACCCATAGTTGGGTGGATTCATATCTAATCAGAATTTGGGAAACAAAAATTTATAATGTGGATATAAAATGGGGGATCAATTATATATTTCAATCAATATATAAACTGATCCCTCACTTTGTAGCCACAGTAGTTTCTATATGAGATAATAATGGTTAAGCAATAAAAGTATTACTAATTAACCCATAGCTGGGAGGAGAAGAGGTGAATTCATACCTAATCAGAATTTAATGATATTTTATCCACTGAGCCATGTGTCCTTGAGGATATCTGTTTGTGAATTTTTTGGGCTTATAAAATTAAGCCCGGAGCTTACAATGGCCAAAACGTCGCGAACATGGCAACAATGATGAGGACAAGAGTTCGAACAATGTAAATAGTGTAAATAGTTACAATACCTCATCTCAGAAACATAGACACATACTGAAGAAGGTCGGAGCGTTCAACGGCCGAAACGTCGTGGATATAGCAACAGAGATGAAGACAAAATTCGAACAATGTAAGTAGTTTAAATAATTACAATACCTCATCTCAGAAATATGGAGAGATCTTGAAGAAGGCCGGAGCGTTCAACTGCCGAAACGTCGTGGATATGTCAACAGAGATGAGGACAACTTTTCGAGTAATGTAAGTACTGTAAATATTTAAAATGCCTCATCTCAGAAATATAGACAGATCCTGAAGAAGGCCGGAGAGTTCAACGGCCAAAACGTCGTGGATATGGCAACAGAGATGAGGACAACAGTTCGAACAATGTAAGTAGTGTTTTTGATTTTTTATCGGATTGAATGCAAATCAACATCGAGGCTGCGTAACCAGTTCTCAGAAGATCAAAAATGGATTAGGATGTTTTGGACGAGGGACGCATATAATTTTATTCATTCCCATTGTTAAATCTTTCTTCTTTTTTTTTTAACTTTTTTTTATATCAATTTTAGTTGAATTTTTCTTTTCATTGATTTTTTTTAAACAAAACCTACGGAAGAAGGCGGGGCTTAGTGTTTTATGTCATCGAAACGGCCATACGTCCGCCCAAACGACAGAAATTGCATCAAGTACAAAAGATACATGTTTCTTTTATTATTTTATTTTGAAGCTAAAATCGATGATTCGATTTTCAATATCAAATGTAAGCTTCTAATGAGGTATTCATAAAACTTAACCCCCACTTTGCAAATCGCCCCTTTCCTAGTCATAGTTAACATTCTTTTGCTCTCTAGACTGCCACGCCCCAAATTAAAATACTAGGAAACTGACAACTAGAGAAAGTCAGTTGACCCCTCTTCCGATGAAACATTAACTTCCTAGTGGGGAAAAAACTGATTGGT
>CAHIKZ030005589.1:52500-60000 GCA_903632075.3 Acanthosepion pharaonis | reverse complement strand
ACCGCCAGTGACGATATTGGGCCTTAGACTCACACCTAAACTTAAGAGAAATTCATATATACAAATCAAGTGGAATTCAATATACAAATCTAAATATATATATATATATATATATATATATATATATATATATATATATATATATATCTTTTTTGATTTATATGAGTGATATATTGGGCCTCAGAATCACACCTGACCACAAGTAGAATTTCTGTATATAATCCATATTAGTTGATTAACCTGTGATCGTACGGGAACTAGTACTTACAACGTGATACGGCCGTAATCGATGAAGTTGATTTTGTTACATTATAAAAAAACAGGCCAAAAATGACTTAAATTACCTGATACCTTGTTAAGTAAACACAAAAAGAAGAAGGAAAATTAACTGGTTCAATATAATAACAGGGGGCTGTCAGTGATGTATTATCTTGATGGAATATGGCATTAAAATAGAAACAAAAATGATATTTTAAAACGCATTTTACGGACTTTTGTCGGTAAGAAAATATTTTACGCATCTAAAAGGTCAATATTAAAATTTCTACGCATTTTAAAACGTTTTTTTTTTAAATTCTTTAACAAACTTGTTGAAAGCTTTTCATGATTTATCAGATATTTATCAAGTGCATGATAAATATGTCCCATTCTTGTTGAAGACACATTTTTAATCAAACTAATTTTTTTCTCATTAAAGTAAAAAATAAATAAATAAATAAAATAAAATAAAAATTTGAACGTGATGTTAGCCAAAAATTTTAAAAACTATCTTTAATGATTAAATAAATTGAACTAATCGTGCTTGCGAGGAAATTGTATATGTTGGAATAATAATAATAATAATAATAATAATAATAATAATAATAATAATAATAATGGGCCAATATCTGCACTGGAAAATCTGCAACTTCTACGGGAAGGAAACTGAAAGAAACTGGTATGAACACCACCCAGACCCGGTTACGGAGATAGGACCTGTTACAATTCTATGGGACTACACAATACACACTGACAGAACAATTAAGGCCAACCGGCCAGATATTGTTATTAAAGACCACAAACAAAAACGGTGCCTCCTTATTGATATGGCAGTCCCTGCTGACTGCAATGTATCTTTGAAGATATTCAAAAGTTGTCAAAATATAAGGACCTTGAAATAGAAATCTCGAAAATGTGGCATATGGGGAACATCAACAATCCCTGTTGTAGTTGGAGCCCTAGGATTGGTTGGAAAAGTTTGCAGTAGACTAATTGAAGGGATTCCTGGAAGTCCATGGCTCAAAGAGATACAAAAAATAGTTCTCACAAGTACAGCCCACACTTTACGAAGGGCTTTATCTATGTATGATTTTTTTTTGTCAGTGGAAAGTGTCATGATGCCATTTCTAACCTTAGGTCCCTGGGCGGGACCCGGAAAGAAATATGTAAACGCCAGAAATCAAAGAAAATAAAAATAATAATAATAACAATAATGAAATCGAAATCTCAAAAATGTGGCACATAGGAACATCAACAATCCCTGTTGTAGTTGGAGCCCTCGGATTGATTGGAAACGATTCCATTAGACTAATTGAAGGGATTCCTGGAAGCCCATGCCTTAAAGAAATAAAAAAAAATTGTTCTCACGAGTACAGCCCAAACACTTTGAAGGGATTTGTCGATGTAAATTTTTTATTTTTTATTTTTTTTTCCAGTGGAAAATGTCATGACGCCATTTCTAACATTAGGCCCCTGGGCGGGACCAGGAAAGAAATGAGTACACATCAGAAATCAAAGGAAATAATAATAATAATAATAATAATAATAATAATAATAATAATAATAATCCCAGATTGTTGTTGCTTTTCCAATTTTTTCAATTGTTGCAGAAGAAGTTGGAAAGCCCACAATATTTTGAGACAGATTTTCAGATAGCCACAATAATGCAACATCGCCGTGCGGATATTATTGTGTCAAATAAAGGAGCCAAGAATTGATGTTGTCCTAGCAAGGGGCACAATGACACAAATATAGTAAGAAGGGTGATTGAGAAAATGACAAACTTGAGGTCCTTGTTGTGACAAACTCCACTGATTTGAAAGTCAAGATGGCGATATTTTTTTTAACAACAAATCCTATAAAATAAAACAAAAATGGGATGCCTTTATTTTAAGGTGGGCTTTTCTGAATCTTTTTCTAACCTTTAAAACAAATCAAATTAGCGCAGTAACATCCAATATAATATTTTTTCTATGTGCCGTCAGGCCATTGGCGATCATGGCTCTCCACAATTTCCTGTTCTTTGGAGCTCTTAAAAAAATTTATGTTTTTGCTATCTCTCCTAATCCTTTCCCGCCATCCATTTACTCAAGCTAATTCTTCTTTTTATATGTGCTGTGTCCTTTCAGGATGTTGGCGATCATGGCTCTCCACAATTTCCTGTCTTTTGTAGCTCATAATAAATTGTGTCTTTTTGTTATCTCTGGTAAACCTTGTTCCACCATTCCATTCACTTCAGCTCAATCTTTTTCTGTGCTGTGTCCGTTCAGGACGCTAGCGATTATGGCTCTCCACAATTTCCTGTCTATTGTAGCTCTTGATGAATGTTGTCTTTTTCTTCTCTCTCCTAAAATTTGTTCCACCATCCATTTACTCAAACTCATTCTTCTTCTTCTTCTGTGTGCCGTGTCCCTTCAGACTATTGGCGATCATGGCTCTCCACAATTTCCTGTCTATTTTACCTCTTAATAAATATTGTCTTTTTGTTATCTCTCCTAAACCTTGTACCGCCATCCATTTACTCAAGCTCATTCTTCTTTTTCTATGTGCCGTGTCCCTTCAGGACGTTGGCGATCATGGCTCTCCACAATTTTCCGCAGTTTCCCTCTCTACTGTTCCATTTTGTAAACTTCTTTACCATTCATGGTTCTTGAATGGACTTTGAAGATGGAAGCCAGAGTATAAATGTTGATAACATTACTAAGGACCTGAATGATCTTTTTCCTCTCACCATTGCTCAATTGGGAAGACATAGTGCGGCTGACAACAAAACAATTTTAACCTGTTCTCTTTCTAGCTGAATAACTCAAAGAGGCTTTCAGTAATTCTTACGACAAATGTTGTTAAGATGTCTAAACGTCTTATCTGAAAACTTGGAAAAAAGAAATTTGTGGGATGGACATTTATGCTGTTACACGATTTGGACAATTTTACTTTTACATCCGATTCCTATATATATATATATATATATATATATATATATAAGCAAATATATGGATATAGATCCGACAGTATGAAGAAAATATACTGAAAAAACAAACAAAAATCCTAATATGCGATTATGCTGTTTTAATGTTTAATGTCAACGTCGGACGTTTCGGTCTAATAGACCATCTTCAGGACATATTCATAAAACATAATTAACATTAGACCATATACAATTCAACATGAAAAAGACGATGGACATAAAAGCAAGACCAATCCAAACAGATAACTGAAATCTTTTATAAGATCAGCGTTCCGTTTAAATATGATCACGTCGTCGTCACGTGGGCGATGTTGTGAAAACGTATTCCTAAAATTTGAGTATTTTGAATGAAAAACGAAAAGAATTTTATTTTGATCTAAAACTTATATGAACGTTTGTCGAGCATTAATATAAGTTTTAGATCAAAATAAAATTCTTTTCGTTTTTCTGAATAATGTAAATAATGTTCATAATATCTCATTTCAGATAATTTTAAGTGTACACTGAAGGCATCTGTTTATATTTCTGAGATGAGGTATTATGTACACAATTACATTATTCGGACTATCATCCTCATTTTTGCTGTCTTGTCACAACGTTTCAGCTGTGTCCATTAGTGATCTATCTATCTATCTATCTATCTATCTATCTATCTATCTATCTATCTATCTAAGCCTGTTAATGATATATCTATCTAGCTATCTATTTTCCTATCAATTCAGCTGTGTCCATTAGTAATCTCTCTATCTATCTATCTATCTATCTATCTATCTATCTATCTCGCTGTGTCCATTAGTGATCTATCTATCGAAGTCTATTAATGATCTATCTATCTGTCTATCTATCTTTTTGCCCGTGACAAATGAGTTTTGTCACCAACAAATTCTATAAATATTAAAAATAGTGATGCTTTTATTTTAAAGCAGACATTTCTTACTGCTGTTTTAAGTTTTCAATTAAAATATTCAAATTAACGCAATAATATTGATGCTTTATCCCAACCGACGCCATTGTAAAATGTAGCATTAATTTTCGTCCGCCATTTGTCAATCTCTTCCTGACGTCACTGTCTCTTTCTTTTTTAAATAATAGAAAAGATAAACAAGTTGGCCCACACGTTATAAATAATACACAATTTGATTCTGTCTGATAAACATTTCTGACTTATTTCTTTTGCAGATTGCAGTGTACGCTGTTTGGGATATATAGACAACAAACACACCTACATAAATTTGGATCGATCCAGAAATGAACAAGAGAAATTAAAGGAAGTTAATAATTATGGAGACTTCATTGTTGAATATGATGCAAACTTTATATATATATATATATATATATATATATATATATATATATATATATATATATAATCATGTTCGCCCCAAGGAAGGTAATAAAGCCACTAAAACACAACGGGTTACTTGGAATAACGAAGCAGAAATATTACTAAGGAGTGAGAACAAAAGATGAATAAACAGGAGAATTGTAAATAGCGATTGACATTGCTCCCCACAAGCGAGAAGTGCGAGAAAAGAAACTGTTAGCTTACTGATAGATTCTGACCAACTCAACGTTAAATTGCTGAGACCTCATCGCCATTCGAGTACTGCGCTTAATTTAAAAAAAAAATGTCTAGGTACCATAGCGAAGAGATAATTCAAACATTTGCTATGAAGGTATATATATAAAATGCAAAGGGAGGCAACTTTACGGTCGTTGGGTAAGTGAATGAAACCGAGCTACCAGATCAGAACCGATAATATTGCTGATTCTTATTTGGATTTTTCAAGGATCTCACATATATATCATATGCATTCGGATGGACGAATATCATATGTAAGATAGATTCTGGAATATTGTCTCGCAACGCATGGACGAATGGTTTAGATAGTCTTTTCATATGTCTAGAATGTTAAAAAGGCACAATATTCTAAGATTGACGAATGGTAGACTTATAGAAAAAGATAGATTCTGTAAAAATTGTCTGCACGACACAGTAAACCAACTTTTTAGCAGCTGACCTAGCAATGGATTTTATATAGTCTTTTCACTTCATGTCAGCTGAGAACGTTGGCTCGAGAAGGCACAATATTCTAAACATAGACGAATGGTAGACTTATAGATATGTATGATCGATTCTGGAGAGAAAAATTGTCTTGCTCGATACAGTGAATCAACTTTCGAAACAGCTGGCCTCTTATTTAGTGACATCGGAATGTTGTGGACAAGATATCAGTCAGTTGGCAGGTTCCTTTTTTTAAATCTTTTATAACTAAATCTATTTGAATCAGATAGTGATGTGGTCGTAGAAATGGTCTGACAGCCCTGACTGTGTCCTCTTGCTTGTGTGACATGGTGCAGAGTCCTCTTGTCAGACATAGGGTCATTCAGCAGCAAATCCTCTTAACCCAGGTTAGCATGACCTCCAAAAGACGCATGATATAATCATCCGCGTTGAGTTTGTGACCCTCGCCAACAAACTCGATCAGTTTGTGGTTTCCCAGCCGCCGTAATTTTGTAATCACCATTAGACTCATTTAGATCTTTCTCGTGCACTGTCCTCGAGTTGACACTCAAACACTCTGAAATGTTTGTATTGGATCATTCGGTGGGAATGTCAAGCAGAAGAGTATGCCATTTCCAAATTTTCTGCCAGAGTGAATTGCGTCATGGTGCTCGTTTTCTCACAGACGGTGCCCAACTGATCCTGCTACAGAGTGCAATCGACAAAATCAAAAAGAAATAACGCACATGCGCGATATTATGAATATAAAAGGGCGACAATTTACACATCGCACATTGTGTTTTATATATGTATAATATTAGTGGTCAATATATATATATATATATATATATATATATATATATATATTCCATATATATATAAAATAATATATATATATATATATATATATATATATATATATATATATATATATAAATTCCCAAGAGGATAGAATCCAGGTAGAGCTCAATGTCCAAGACAGAGTAAGAATAAAAAAGGCTCAAACAGTAATATTCCATGGTTATAATTTATTACATTGGAATCGTAATCACGATCCAATTCATCAGACCTACAAATTCAAAAAGAATTATATATATATATATATATATATATATATATAGCAAAGCAATTGTATTACATTCAGCGTTTTTTTTTATATTATTTTAGAATATTAAATAGTTCTACAGGTTTGATTTTTTAGGTTTGATATTGACCATTTTTAAAAACATACGATTTTAAACAACTATTTTAGTGTTTATTTAATTCGTTTACACACACACAGACACACACACACACACATATATATATAGATAGATATAGATATATAGATAGATAGATATCAGCAATTGTCTGATATATATAGATAGATATCAGCTATTCAGGCAGCTGTGTAAAGGTTTGGAAGTTTGTCTCACTAGAGTAATTACAACTGAGTAGTGAGTTCGATCCTCACTGGGTGCCCCATACTTTTGGCCTTGTGTCACATCTATGCTTCGCTTGGAAACTCATAATATATAATATCAGGTATTCTCTGAGATATATAGATAGACATAATCAGCTATTGTCTGATATGTGTGTATATATATATATATATATATATATATATATATATTGTTAAAATATATAGTTAAAACTAGAGAGCCAGACAATCTACCCCGGTTCTCGGCGCTCTAGGTTTAACTAGGTCTGTTCTACTTATTGTATTGAGTACTTTATTTAGTTATTTTGCTAATTCGTATCGTTTTTTTTTGTTTGGACTTGAATGCTAGACCAATTATATATATATATGGACTGATTTTTCGATAAGCTACATAGACAACACTTGAAGGTTGCATTTGGCATGAAAGTCCGAACGTGCTGCAGGTGTGTGTCTATATATATATATATATATATATATATATATATAAAGACGACTGTCAAGGTACTGTGATTCACCCCTTACATTTGCCCACCTATCTTCCCAAACTGCAACCCCCTTGTTTATTATATGTGGGGCGCACTTGAGCGAGAGACCAACAAAACTCTTTGTAACACCAAAGATGAATTATGGCCACATTCACCAACATAAAGAAGGAGACCGTCCGGAAGAGTTGCAGGAGATTCCGAAGTCGTCTGAAGCCAATTGCGATTTTATTGAATAAATTTACTCTTTAGTATTTCAAAATATTTTTGTGGAATTTTGGTAAATCTATGCCGTTTCCAAATTTTCTACCAGTGTGAATTTCGTCATGGTGCTCTTTTTTTTTTCTCACAAAATCAAAAACAATCA
>CAHIKZ030005589.1:37500-47500 GCA_903632075.3 Acanthosepion pharaonis | reverse complement strand
AGTAAGTTCTATGCAAACAGTCTATTTTCTCGCACTTCTCGCTTGTGGGGCGCAATGTCAATCGCTATTTACTATTCTCCTGTTTATTGATCTCACTCCTTAGTAATATTTCTGCTTCGTTATTCCAAGTAATCCGTTGTGTTTTAGTGGCTTTATTGCCTTCCTTGGGGCGAACATGATTATATATATATATATATATATATATATATATATATATATATATAAAGTTTGCATCATATTCAACAATGAAGTCTCCATAATTATTAACTTCCTTTAATTTCTCTTGTTCATTTCTGGATCGATCCAAATTTATGTAGGTGTGTTTGTTGTCTATATATCCCAAACAGCGTACACTGCAATCTGCAAAAGAAATAAGTCAGAAATGTTTATCAGACAGAATCAAATTGTATATTATTTATAACGTGTGGGCCAACTTGTTTATCTTTTTCTATTATTTAAAAAAAAGAGACAGTGACGTCAGGAAGAGATTGACAAATGGCGGACGAAAATTAATGCTACATTTTACAATGGCGTCGGTTGGGATAAAGCATCAATATTATTGCGTTAATTTGAATATTTTAATTGAAAACTTAAAACAGCAGTAAATGTCTGCTTTAAAATAAAAGCATCAATATATTTGTTATTTGTAGGATTAGTTGGTGATAAAACGCATTTGTCACGGGTTAAAAACATAGATAGACAGATAGATATACAATGATCACTAATAGACTTAGATAGATAGATAGATAGATAGATAGATAGATAGATAGATAATACAATGATCATTGGCAGACTTAGTGTAATATACTGGATCTATGAACACTAATGGGTATGTTCCTGTCCTCATAGATACGTTGGCACTACTGCAAGTGGGGGGGGGTAATATGCTGTCTAAATAGTCCACCACTTCTATTTTTTTGATGTTATAAAGATTAGCTTCATTTCTAACGTCCGTTTCGGTTATTCCTCACTCAGTAACCCTTTCTAGTTTACAAAAGATAGATAGATCACTAATGGACACAGCTGAATAGATAGATAGATAGATAGCTGCGACCAGAATGAGATAGATAGATAGATAGATAGATAGATAGATAGATAGATGGCTGGGACCAGAATGAGATAGATAGAGAGAGATGTGACCAGAATGAGATACATAGATAGATAGATAGATGTGACCAGAATGAGATAGATAGATAGATAGATAGATTACTGTAATCCGAATGAGATGGATAGATAGATGGCTGTGTCCAGAATGAGATAGATAGATAGATAGGTAGATGGCTGTGACCAGAATGAGATAGATAGATAGATGTGATCAAATTGAGATAGATAGATAGATAGATAGATAGATAGATAGATAGATAGATAGATAGATCGATGGCTGTGACCAGAATGAGATAGATAGATAGATAGATGGCTGTGAGATATGATTGTAATGAGATAGATAGATTTGAACTGAGTTACCTAGCTAGCTAGTTAGCTAGATGGATAAATAAATATGAACTGTGATAGATAGATAGATAGATAGATAGATAGATAGATAGATGGCTGTGACCAGAATGAGATAGATAGATAGATAGATATGATTATATTGAGATAGATAGATGTGAACTGAGATAGCTAGCTAGATAGATCGATATGAATTGAGATAGATAGATAGATAGATAGATAGATAGATAGATAGATAGATAGATAGATAGATAGATAGATGTGACCAGAATGAGAGCGATAGATAGATTGATAGATATGAAGAGACTATTTCGGTGAATTCAATTCTGAATGAAATATCAAACATACTCTACGGTAGTATACTTTTCTTTTCTTTTCATTCATTTTCAAGTGTTACCTGAGTACTTAAGATAACCCCTTACATCTGGCCACCTCACTCCACAGACTGCAACGCCCTTGATTATGTGTGGAGTGCAGTTGAGCGAAAGACCAACAAAACTCATTGTAATGCCAAATATGAACTGAAGGCAACGATTATGGCAGCATTTACCAACTTAAATATGGAGACCGCCCAGAAGAGTTGCAAGTCGACTGGTGACCGTCCTTGAAGACAATGGCGATTTTATTGAACAAATTTACTCTTTAGTATTTTAAGAAATTTTTGTGCAATTCTTGTATATATATCTGTTAAAATGAGATGTCTGTTATTTTCTAATATATATATATATATATATATATATATATATATATATATATATATATATATATATATGTGTGTGTGTGTGTGTGTGTGTGTGTGTGTGTGTGTGTTTTGTGTGTACGTACGTATGTATGTATTAGAAAATAACACTGACATCTCATTTTAACATATCTATCTATCTATCCATCTATCTATCTATCTATATATCTATCTATCTATCTATCTATATATATATATATATATATATATATATATGTGTGTGTGTGTGTGTGTGTGTGTACGTATGTATGTATTAGAAAATAACACTGACATCTCATTTTAATCAGTCTGTTCATATCTTTCAATCATATGGGTTATTTTATTTATTGTTAATAAATGTTTCTCAAAACAGTGGTTTTAAATTTTCCTTCTATGTTTTGATTGACAATGTTCGTTTAAATATTTCCTATAAGTTTCGTTGAAATTGATCTGTTATTTTTTGAGATATGTAAGAAAAACCATTGTGTTAAATACTTTTGCTACCCACTATATATATATATATATATATATATATATATATATATATATATATATATATATATACTCTCTTAGTCCTGTAATTATGATTTCAGCTAATGTAATATCTTTCGATTCATGAAAATGTATTGTGGCTGTTTTTTTATGAATAAAACTTGTATTCATTATTGTATCAGTTTGTTTCACCTACAATTTACAACATATGTTTATGCCACAAATTTATAATTTTCATCTCAATGAATAATTATATTTTCCGTTCATGATTTGATTAAATGTAACTGAGATTGACTGTTATATTATTCTTTTCACATCACAATGACAATATTTTACATAATTGTAAAACTATAAGCATTTTGTCTTGTGGGGTCTGTAAACACCGTGTGGACTATCCATTTTCGGAAATTCGAGTTTACTAACGCAGCTTTTTAAGATATCATTCAGCCCACCCACAGACTTTAAACATCTGATTTCTTTCTTTTTATCAGCCATGTCCTTTCAGTACGTAGGCGATCATGGCTCTCCACCTCCTTCTATCCTTTGCAGCTCTCAACAAGTTCCTTCCCTCTGCTTTCTTCCCCAGACAACGTTCTGTCATCCGCTTGCTTAACCCCGCCAGGTATGTCACGTGTTGTTTTCCCTTGTCTTTCTTTCCCTCTGTTTGACTTGTGAGTATCAGATTCTCCAGGCCTTCCTTCCTCATTATGTGTCCCAGAAACTTCAGCTGCCTCTCCCTGATATTAAGTATAAGCCTCCTGCTTCTTTGCAACCTCTCTAAGACCCCATCGTTTCTCACACGCCCAGTCCATGATATACTCAGCATCTTTCTGTAGAACCACATCTCTGTCGTTTCGAGTGTCTTCTTCATCTTTGAGGAAATCGTCCAACTTTCGCTGCCTTAAAGAAGGACAGATGTCACGTAACAGCTCAGTATTCTTTTCTTTGTTACCAAAGAAATCCTCCTGACTTGCAATTTTTTTTGCCCAGCATTTAGAATGCGTCCTTGGCCATCCCAATACGTCTACGGATCTCAGTGTTGCACTTACCGTCTTTTGTCAAGACGCTTCCCAGATATTTAAATGTCTGCGTCTGCTTAATTCTAATGTTCCCGATCTTCAAATCGCATTTCGGGCCCCTCCTTTTACTGATGACCATTTATTCTGTCTTCTTGTAGTTTATGCTTAGTCCTTTCTTCTCACTCTCTGTTGCTACCTTCTTTAGGAGATTTTGTAATTTCTTTTCCGTGTCTGCTATCAGTCATCTGCGTATCTTATGTTAGTAAGATTGTGACTGCCAATGCTAAATCCCGGTAGGCCTTTCAATTCTCTCAGAATGGCCTCGCTGTATAGGTTGAACAAGTCTGTTTTTTAC
This sequence comes from Acanthosepion pharaonis, assembly GCA_903632075.3. Classification (NCBI taxonomy): domain Eukaryota; kingdom Metazoa; phylum Mollusca; class Cephalopoda; order Sepiida; family Sepiidae; genus Acanthosepion; species Acanthosepion pharaonis. The sequence goes on along the minus strand of CAHIKZ030005589.1, from coordinate 43,467 downwards.
TTTCTAGCGCTCTCTAGAAACTGAAACAGAAATAATCTCAAACACTGTTTAACCTTTTTTTATTTTTAACTTGAAACAAGTTTTTATTTTATTAAGTCAAGTATTCAACAAACGGGATTGTATCTGTCTATATCTCTGAGATGAAGTATTATGATTACTTTACGTATCATTAAGATTATTATCCTCATCTTCACTGCCATATTCACAAAGTTTCGGCCGTTGTACGCTCCTGTCTTTATGTCTATGTCTCTCTATATATCTGTCTATATCTCTGAGATGAGGTATTATGATTACTTGCATTATTTACATTATTCGGACTGTCATCCTCGTCTTCATTGCCATATTCATCCGTTTCGTCTTTATACACCCGGCCTTTATGTTTATACCTCTCTATATATCTGTCTAGATCTCTGAGATGAAGTATTATGATTACTTGCATTATGTACATTATTCGGACTATTATCCTCATCTTCATTGCCATATTTAACGTTTATGTACGCTCCGGCCTTTATATATCTGTCTATATATCTGAGATGAGATGAGGTATTATGATTACTTGCATTATTTACATTATTCGGACTGTTATCCTCATCTTTTATTGCATTGCCATATTTCAACGTTTCGCTCCATCCTTCTTCAGTTTGTTTCGCCGAACTCCGGCCTTTTGTGTCTATATCTCTCTATATATCTGTCTATATCTTTAAGATGAGGTATTATGATTACTTACATTATTTACATTATTCGGACTGTTATCCTCATCTTTATTGTCATATCCACAACGTTTCAATCGTTGTACGCTCCGGCCTTCTTCAGGTGATTGGAATTTCGAACCGAACTCTCTATTTTGTCCACATTATTTCGGCCGTTGTACGCTCCGGCCTTTATGTCTATATCTCTCTATATATCTGTCTATATCTTTAAGATGAGGTATTATGATTACTTACATTATTTACATTATTCGGACTGTTATCCTCATCTTTATTGTCATATTCACAACGTTTCAATCGTTGTACGCTCCGGCCTTTCTTCAGGTGATTGGAATTTCGAACCGAACTCTCTATTTTGTCCACATTATTTCGGCTATATATCTTTATATGCTATATCTTATATCTGTCTATATCTTTAAGATGAGGTATTATGATTACTTACATTATTTACATTATTCGGACTGTTATCCTCATCTTTATTGTCATATTCACAACGTTTCAATCGTTGTACGCTCCGGCCTTCTTCAGGTGATTGGAATTTCGAACCGAACTCTCTATTTTGTCCACATTATTTCGTTGGTTAGATCACGTGACTAAGGCCTAAAGAGTTGTGAGTTCAATACCAGACCATAGCAGTGGTGAAGAAAAACTTAGAGATTTGAGTTAAAGGGAGATAACTGAGACACCCGGGGAAGAGGAATGTCACGTGGAACTAGAACAATCTACCCCGATGGACGAAATAAAGGGTTCAGTTCGAAATTCTAGTCATCTGTAGATTGTACAACAGTCGAAACGTCGTGAAGATGACAATAAAGACAATAATGTAAATAATGCAAATAATTACAATACCTAATCTTAGAAATATAGAGATATTGAATTTTCAACTATTTCTTCCTGATTCCTGTTTTTAAGGATAAGTATTTTTTTTGCTTCTACTTCCTTTAAAATTAACTTGTTACTCGCATGTTCAATTAATGCAAGTCTCAGCATCCTTCTTAACACTATATTTCTTCATATATATATATATATATATATATATATATATATATATATATATATATATATATATAAGTGCGTAGGTATGCAGAAAATAGAAAAGAACACGTTGGGTGCATAATCCGGGGTTCCTTAGTATTTTTTGTTTTTTTTTTTTAAGAAGAGAGTGCTCCATACAGAAGTAGAGCTTATATTATAATAATATTTTTGTTTAAAAATATGATTCCTTCGCTTCCTTCTAAAAAAAATGTTTCAATAACGAGAGCCAACATCAAAATAATTATTAAAATTAAGTTGGATTGTGGTGTTTAGTCCCGCTTGAAGATGAAAAAGGACTAAACAATCACAATCCAACTTAATTTTAATAATTATTTGGATATTTCGGCCTCGTTTTTGAAACATGAGAACTCTTATGTAGCGAAGGAATCATATTTTTAAACAAAAAGAATTATAATATATATATATATATATATATATTTATAGATAGATAGATAGATAGATAGATAGATGGTGTCCCAACATAATGTATACACTCTTTGAATCGTTATTCAGTTTATGTATTTTGACTTGTAAATAAGATTAATACAAGAGAAAGCATACACATTTAAAGAATTTGAGAGTAAAATATACAAAAAACATAGAAAATTAACTTTAATAAGATAAAATCTATTTGGGTCAATGGAAGAATGTTCATATAATGATGAGTTCACATCAAGGGCTCAAACTTGTTCCTAGTTTTCTTTTTGTTCTATCGCCTCAAGTTTCTTCTTTATCTATGAGGAGATTATCCAGCATTTATTGTCGTAAGGGAAGATCGATATTATGACAAGATTATGAAAAAAAGATCAGGATATTATTTTCTTTTAAAAATACAGAGATGCATTGCACGAAGCGGTGATCGCGTTATATTCAACGTGATCTTTTACTCTTAGCTTGATACAAACGTAGTATCCGACTGGATTTGAACGCTTTGAGTTCAACCTATATTAAGACAACTAAAATGTAAATACCTTTAAGATGACACTGGAAATAAGTAATTTAAAAACGTTTTTTTCGAAAATTGGCGTCACAATTATGAATTTAAAACAATTTCTCTAATTTCAATATTAAATAAAACAGCTTTATTTTTTTTTCCATTCAAGAAGATATATAACATTGCATGTTAGAAATTATAAAACAACACTTCAGACTTTGAAAACTAAATTCATTAAATGAAGTTTCTTCATTTCAAAACTTCAGACAATAGATAGGCTTTGTCTATTGTCGGAAAATGGTGTTCTCAATTCTCGACGGACATTGTCCAGACCCCAAACCAAATAAGCATTGTTTCCGTGTAATTGTGTTTCCTGTTCCTGATTAATTCTCTTTAAATATTTAAGAGGGAAGCGCAAATCAGATTTTAAAGAGAATCGGCATAGCAATCTTAGAGAATCGATGAAAGAAGACTGCAGTACACCCTTGTACAACAGTTTGCCGTATGTATATCGTAAAATAACGAATATGAAATTAAAGAAAAATTACTCAAAAAATGCATTAGCCTATTCATCACTGTTTCTCGAGGAAACACAACGGTTCCGGGTAAGACCAGTTGAGAAAAGCTAGTCTAGAGCTTTATTATCTGACACCGACAAGATAATATAGTGATTGGTTACTTTCGGTTTAACAGTCATACACCCTTGCGCAAATTAACTGAAACAAAACAAATAATTCCATTATTATTTACCCTTTTTTTCATATTTTTCCAATGCATAGTCATATGTTCATTCCACGAAGTCATTCCTTGTAGACTAACCACAGATTCTCAATCGGATTTAAATCAGGAGAGTTTCTGGGCCAGTCTATATAGTATTTTGATTTGATTATTGGCCTTTGCGTTCGTGTAGCGTTACAAATTTTTGTCCTTCTTCTTGGAATAACGTCCATCGCAGGACAACTAATCGACAGTCGAGACAATAGTGTCTAGGCGTGATAAAAATCTGATGCAATCACGGATGACGCAATGTATTTCAAGGCCAAACAAATTTCATCATACACTTCGAAAATAGATTCATATTACTGCACACCATTTCAAATGACCTAATCTGAGGAAAAAATAGAAATCGATTACATCCTATCACTTCAGTGGGTTTATAACTGACGTATGGTGAAAGAAAGGAAACTAAAACGGTTGTGTCAATTAATTTGCACAAGGATGTACTGGGTTCGGTAGAAATAATCCAACATATGCCACCCAGAAATAACTCCCCAATATACCCCCAAGAAACACTTTCCAGAAATGCCACCTACATACACATCCCGGAAAATACTACCCACACGTACCTCTCAGAAATACCTCCGACATACACCTCCCAGAAATACCCCTCTCAGAAACCCGTCCCAGAAATATCCCCCAAATAACTCCCACATATATTTCCCAGAAATAGCTCCAACATCCATCTGCCAGAAATACCCCTCATATACACCTCTCAGGAATACTTCCCAGAAATGCCCCAAAATACCTTCCACATATACTTACCAGAAATACCTCCACCATCTACCGCGCAGAAATACCCCTCTTATACACCTCTCAGAAATATGTCCTTGAAATACCCCAAAATACGTCACACATATACATCCCAGAAATACCTCCAAAATCTCTTTCCATAAATACCCTCACATACTCGTCTCCGAAATGCGTCCCAGACATAACCCCAAAATACTTCCCACATATATCTTCCAGAAATACCTCCAACATCCACCTCCAAGAAATACCTCCACATATATTCTCAGAAATACGTGCGAGAAATACCCACAAAAAACCTCCCACATATACCTCCCAGAAATACCTCCCACATGCGTCTCCTGGAAATACATCCCACATAAATCTCCCTGAAATACCTTCCACATACACCTCCCGGAAATACTTCCCACATCTCCCACATATAATCCCCATGAATGTGTCCGCATAATGGTAAAGTATCAGCTAACTGAAGACTCCGTTGCCAAGAATCTTTTACCATTATGTAAGAATTATTTCTGGCGTACCCTGGAAAGAAAATCCTATTGCATTTGAAGATCGAAAAGAAACGAAGGCTTCTTTGGTCTTCCCTGAAACCTGGGATAATATCAATTTCGTTCGCACTCTCAACCCTTGGCCGCGTCTTTTCCAGGATTCTTTCTTTTTTCTCCGCCCCAAGAAATGTTTCAAGAAAGATAAAATTTTAACACCAGGTGAGAATAAACTTTGATCTGAAATTTTTTGGATGAACTCTTGGATCTGGTCTTCACGAGAGAAAGTTTTTCCCCATCAACGGATCGATAAAAACTAATAATCGATCGATGCAAGATAGGGTGAATATGACAGAACATAGGCGGGTAAGTAAAAATTATCGGCATTTTCGCCATGACATACATTTAGGTATGTCACACTGCATTCTGCTTATAAATTGGTACTATTGTGGCAACGTAATCGAAGTTTTCTTGCTGTTGTTACAGTGTAAACATGACCGCATCGCTAGCAGTGTGCACCAAGCAGAAACAAAGAGCTGTGATCCAATTTCGTTGGTCGGAACGTGCGTCATGGGCTGAAATTCGTCGGGGGCTTTTAACACAATACGGCGCACGTAGAAGTGTGTATGAGTAGATGAAAGAGCAGCTCACCCGTCAACCAAGACTCAGCTCGAGAGATGGTAATGGCGAACCGGCTAGTTATCATCGATGTGGTAGCATGTTCTCTGCAGATTGTTTTTAGACTCTTAACATTTGCCCTCGTCAATACGTCGCCTTTGGGAGTTGAACACTGTCGTATATAATTCACCACAACGAATTATCTCGGGTAATTTGTTTTCTTTTTTAGCCCCGTGCTAAGATTCAAATAAAAGTTTCCCGGATAGCTATATTTAGGTGTCAATTTACATGCTTAATTTTGCTAAAATTTACCGTTTTGGAGTTATCGACAATACAATTTCGGATTCACTTTTGTCGTTGTCTGCTACAGCACGACAGCCATTACTGCCATTTGCATACATTCGCTGCTGAATAGACATGCGTGGAAGATTACCTTCATCTATCTATCTATCTATCTATCTATCTATCTATCTATCTATGAAGAAATATAATCTTAAGATGTGCTATATTTATGGGATAAAGTCTCAATATCAGAATTAGAGCGTGTGTAAATATAAAAGTGAACATAGAAGTCAACACTTAAATGCGACAGTCTGTTTCATATATGTATATATATAAAAAGTAAGAAAGTAAAGTAAGGTTTATAATCCGGTGTTCT
>CAHIKZ030005589.1:17500-35000 GCA_903632075.3 Acanthosepion pharaonis | reverse complement strand
TTCTTCTTCTTCAGAACTTCCTTCCTCCTCTTCTGTCAATTCTTCATCCTTACCTTCTTCATAATCTTATGTTATTTTCTTTCTTCTTCTTCTTCTTCTTCTTCTTCTTCTTCTTCTTCTTCTTCTTCTTCAGAACTTCCTTCCTCCTCTTCTGTCAATTCTTCATCCTTACCTTCTTCTTCATAATCTTATGTTAAATCTTTTTCTTTCCTTTCTTCTTCTTCTTCTTCTTCCTTCTTCTTCTTCTTCTTCTTCTTCTTCTTCTTCTTCAGAACTTCCTTCCTCCTCTTCTGTCAATTCTTCATCCTTACCTTCTTCATAATCTTATGTTAAATCTTTTTCTTTCCTTTCTTCTTCTTCTTCTTCTTCTTCTTCTTCTTCTTCTTCTTCTTCTTCTTCTTCAGAACTTCCTTCCTCCTCTTCTGTCAATTCTTCATCCTTACTTCTTCATAATCTTATGTTAAATCTTTTTCTTTCTTTTCTTCTTTCTTTCTTTTCTTCTTCTTCTTCTTCTTCTTCAGAACTTCTTCCTCCTCTTCTCTTTCCTTACCTTCTTCATTCTTATGTTAAATCTTTTTCTTTCTTCTTTCTTCTTCTTCTTCTTCTTCTTCTTCTTCTTCTTCTTCTTCTTCTTCAGAACTTCCTTCCTCCTCTTCTGTCAATTCTTCATCCTTACCTTCTTCATAATCTTATGTTAAATCTTTTCTTTCCTTTCCTTCTTCTTCTTCTTCCTTCTTCTTCTTCTTCTTCTTTCTTCTTCTTCTTCAGAACTTCCTTCCTCTTCTGTCAATTCTTCATCCTTACCTTCTTCATAATCTTATATTAAATCTTTTCTTTCCTTTCTTCTTTTCTTCCTTCTTCTTCTTCTTCTTCTTCAGAATCTTCATCTTACCTTCTTCATTCTTATTTAAAATCTTTTTTCTTTTCTTCTTCTTCTTCTTCTTCCTTCTTCTTCTTCTTCTTCTTCTTCTTCTTCTTCTTCAGAACTTCCTTCCTCCTCTTCTGTCAATTCTTCATCCTTACCTTCTTCATAATCTTATGTTAAATCTTTTCTTTCCTTTCTTCTTCTTCTTCTTCTTCTTCTTCTTCTTCTTCTTCTTCTTCTTCTTCAGATACTTCTTCCTTCTTCTGTCAATTCTTCATCCTTACCTTCTTCATAATCTTTATGTTAAATCTTTTCTTTCCTTTCTTCTTCTTCTTCTTCTTCCTTCTTCTTCTTCTTCTTCTTCTTCTTCTTCTTCTTCTTCTTCAGAACTTCCTTCCTCCTCTTCTGTCAATTCTTTTTATGTTAAATCTTTTTCTTTCCTTTCTTCTTCTTCTTCTTCTTCCTTCTTCTTCTTCTTCTTCTTCTTCTTCTTCAAACTTCTTCTCCTCTTCTGTCAATTCTTCATCCTTACTTCTTCATAATCTTATGTTAAATCTTTTTCTTTCCTTTCTTCAGAACTTCTTCCCTTGTTTCTTCATCCTTACCTTCTAATCTTTTTTGTTTTTTTTTCCTCTCTCTTCTTCTTCCTTCTTCTTCTTCTTCTTCTTCTTCTTCCTTCTTCTTCTTCTTCAGAAATTTTATCCTTACCTTCATCTTATGTTAAATCCCTATTCTTCTTTTTTCTTCCTTCTTCTTTCTTCTTCTTCTTCTTCTTCTTCTTCTTCTTCTTCATTCTTCATCTTCTTCTTCATAATCTTCTTCTTTCTTCTTCTTCTTCTTCCTTCTTCTTCTTCTTCTTCTTCTTCTTCTTCTTCTTCTTCAGAACTTCCTTCCTCCTCTTCTGTCAATTCTTCATCCTTACCTTCTTCAATAATCTTATGTTAAATCTTTTCCTTTCCTTTCTTCTTCTTCTTCTTCTTCTTCTTCCTTCTTCTTCTTCTTCTTCTTCTTCTTCTTCTTCTTCTTCTTCTACCGAGGATCCTCACCCATATCTTCTTTCACTCTTCTTTTCCCTCTTCTTCTTCTTCTTCTGTCAATTCTTTCTCTCTCTTTTCCTTCGCTCAGTTCTCCATTGTTTCTTTCCTTCTACTTTTTTTGTCTTTTGTCTCTCTTCGTTAAATTTTAATTATTCATCTATAAACCCCCTTTCTTCTTTTTTTACGTTCATCTTCTTCTTCTTCTTCTTCTTCTTCTTCTTCTTCTTCTTCTTCCTCTTCTTCTTCTTCTTCTTCTTCTTGAATCAATTTTCATTCTTACCTCCTTCATAATCCTATTAGCGAGCTAGATATGAACAGCCTATATATATATATATATATATATATATATATATATATATATATATATGTTGTGGATTCCGAGTTGAAATCCGGTACCAATAAATAACAAACGCCAGGAATGAATATATGAAAATAATGTATTAACGTAATAATACAAACTGGTAAGGCAGGTTAGTAGTTCCTGGAATACGGGTTAGTAGCAAAATATATATATATACAGTCTTTGGTATTGAAGTATCGCCGTATGACTTCTTACTAGGTCTACGTGCTTGCTCACTGTGACTCCTACAACGCTGTTACCTCACCCTCACTCTTCCGGTTACCTACAGCCTTTTACTCTGTCACTTTGGACTCGACTCGACTCCTCAATTCACTGGCAGTAGTATAAATTATACACTGGGTGAGTCCATTTGTATAAGAAAGGGTGGACCCCTCAACAATATATATATATATATATATATATATATATATATATATATATATATATATATATATATACAGAGAGAGAGAGAGAGAGAGAGAGAGAGAGAGATTATAAATAGCTTGAAATAGAATAGATATTGAATATACTGCGATAGATATATGGATAATATGAACACAACAGATATATATGAACAGACTGAAAAAAATATATATATATATATATATATATATATATATATATATATATATATAGATCAGATACATATGTAGAAATAGGATGATAAAAGCTCTCTATATATTGATAGATAAAAAAAGATATATGTATATATATAAACAGACTTAGATAGATAGATAGATAGATAGATAGATAGATAGATATGAACAGACTTAAATATGAAATGACTTAGATAGATAGATAGATAGATAGATAGATAGATAGATATGAACAGATTTAGATATGAAATGACTGAGATAGATAGATAGATATGAACAGATTGTTAGCATATAAAATGACTGAGATAGAGAGATAGATATGAACAGATTTTGATATGAAATGACTGATATATATATATATATATAAATATATATATATATATATATATAGAGAGAGAGAGAGATAGATAGATATGAACAGACTAAAATATGAAATGACTGAGATAGATAGATAGATAGATAGATATGAACAGATTGTTAGCATATGAAATGACTGAGATAGATATGAACAGATTTTGATATGAAATGACTGATATATATATATATATATATATATATATAGAGAGAGAGAGAGATAGATAGATAGATAGATAGATAGATATGAACAGACTTAGATATGAAATGACTGAGATAGATAGATAGATAGATAGATAGATAGATAGATAGATAGTTCGATATGAACAGATTTAGATATGAAATGACTGATATAGATAAATAGATAGATAGATACATATGAACAGATTTAGATCTGAGATAGATAGATAGATAGATAGATAGATAGATAGATAGATAGATATGAACAGATTGTTAGCATATGAAATGACTGAGATAGAGAGATAGGAAAATAGAGACTAAAATAGATATAGCAGATTGATAATTACATATGAACAGACTAAGAATTATATATATATATATATATATATATATATATATATATATATATATATATGTGTGTGTGTGTGCGTGTGTGTGTGTCTGCGATGTGCATATATATATATATATATATATATATATATATATATATATATATATATATATATAAAAAAAAATGAGGAAGAAGTTAATTCGGCAGAGATTACATTTTGTTGGCCTGCTGAATAAAACCTCCTTCCATGTTCTTTCCCGAATGTGTACTCTCCGATGAGTTTACAACCTAAATAAGCAGGCTCCTATTATGGCTTCGTAAGTCAGGATGCCTGGAATGCCAAGAAATTAATCATTCCAATCAAAAATCTATCCGAATACGCAACTCTGAAAATATTCCAATGACAATTGTGGTAAATCGTTTGACTATTCTTCCGTAAAAGACATGTTGAATTTATTACAGCTACACTTTCACCGGATGAATTACTTACTGTTCGGCAAAACACGATTGCTTCTGCTCGTCTAAACAAATTTCGTGGAGCAGAAGAATAAAAACAAATATTTATATACTTGTAAAATCTCAGATGTTTCAGGACTGAATCTTTATGAAAACAATTAGTAGTTGTGTATATCGGTATGCAAATTGGGTATAGCAATTTAATGGTTATATGCAAGCCTTTTCCTTTGCTAAATTTCGAGGATAAAATATACAAAATTGTATTTTTAAATGTTAAGATTTTTGGAAGGCTGAGATTTATTGGTATTATAGATAGAAGGCTGATACTGACTGCGCCTGGATAAATTTCGTTGAGCAATTCTCCAGGAATAAATTGTGTTCCAATAACTTGGACCGATTTTAAATGTGAATTAAGTTTAAGCGTCTAATGATTTTTATTTCCTTTTCTTTCAGATTTAACAATTTAAGTCTTTGGCAAATTCAACCATGGAAAGATTAACAATATATAAACGGTGTTCTATTCCCTTGAACCGACCTTAAATGTGAATTAAGTTTAAGCGTCTAATCATTTTTTCTTTTTCTTTCAAATCTAACAACTTAAGTCTTTGGCAATTTCAGCCATGGAAAGTTGAACTGTTATACGAGTCAGGACGCCAATTTACTGTAGACGACCTTGGGATTATGCACTCTCTAGATATTTACGTCGTAGTGAATTGTTTTCTTCTCTGATCAGAGTAGAATTTTGATGTCAATATATATATATATATATATATATTAGTTATAGCTGTAATATATATTTTAAATTTCTGCTTTTAATATAAGGGGTGTTGCAATAACTTGGGCCGATTTTAAATGTGAATTAAGTTTAAGCGTCCAATGATTTTTTCTTTTGATTTTCAGATTTAACAACTTAAATCTTTGCCAATTTCAACCTTGGAAAGATTAGCAATCAAACAAAGTATTAACGTTTCAAAGTGCAATTGGAATAATTGTTCTTCTTTTTTGCGACCAGACGACTTTATCACTTCTTGACGGTTTTCTTGTTTAAGTTGGTGAATACTGCCATAATCTTTGCTTTCAGTTCTTTGGTGTTACAAAGGAATTTTTTGGGTGTTTCTCGCTCAATTGAGCCCGACACATAATAGTGAAGGAGATTGCAGTCTTGGGAGTTAGAGGGCCATATTTAAGGAGCTATGTGGTTGCAGAAATTGTCTGACAGCCATGACCCACTTCTCCTGCTTGTGTGGTCCTGTTGACAGGCATAGGATCTTGATCCAGGGCAGCACTACACTCTCAAGGCACTTGATATACGCCTGCGTGTTGAGGCCATGTCGAATGATGAATGGAGGCATAACGTCGCTAACACTAGTGATCACTCCAAACACTAACATTTTCACTGGATATATAAACCAAATCTTTTCTGCACTGTTGTCAGTTTAACAGCCATACACTCTGAAATGTTCCCATTGGAGCTTACAACGTGAATGCTAAGCAATAAAGTATGCCGTTTCTAAACTTCTGGCGGAGTGAATTGCATCATAGTGCTCATCTTCTCAAAGACGGGGCCGAACTCATCGTACTATACAGTAGCGTCCAAAACTAAGGGACAACATTTTAAAACCTAATATTTGTTAGAAATAACAACTGTGAAAAGCTGAAATTTTGACAACTGGCAGTCGTTATCATCCATAATAACATACTAAATTTTGAATCATTTGCAAAGGATAGAAAAAGAAGTATAACAATTATTTATTTATTTTCAAATTTGGAACATCCAAAAGTAACGGACAAAATTGAGAAAAACAATGTAAACGCCAAAAAAAAAAAAAAAAAAAAAAACAATAAAAATACATGTACAATAAATATTTAGTAAATGAGCCCTTGCTCTCAATGACAGCTGCACATCTTCGACTACAAGAACGAATCAGTTCTTGACAATCCTCGATACTAATTTTAGACCATTCTTCTTGAAGCTTCACCCACAAATCCTCCGTGTTAGTGGGATTTCTTTCCATAACTTTCACTCCTAAGGTCTTCCAAAGATTTTCTATTGGATTTAAGTCCGGACTTTGCGGTGGCCAATCCACAATTTCCAAATCTTACTCGCTAAGGTAACCTTTGCCTTGTGACATGGGGCATTATCTTGCATAAAGGTAGCCCTATCGAAACCTGAATTCTGTATGATTGGCACAACATGATCTTGAACAATGTTTTTATAGATCTGCGCGTTTACACGAGTTTGTAACCGGACAAGAGGCGTTGTACCTTGGCTAGAAAACATTCCAAATACCATGACGCTTCCGCCCCCAAACTTGACAGTTTTCTTAGTACACTTTGCAATTTAATCTTTCACCAATACGTCTCTTTACATTGTTTTTTCCATCATTTCCAAATAAATTAAACTTGCTTTCATCACTGAAAAATACTTTTGCCCAATTTTCATATGTCCAAATTACATACCTGTTTGCAAACTAATCTCTTCTTCTTATTCTTCGAACTAACAAGTGGTTTCTTCCCTGGGGTTCGATTAAACAGCCCTATTTCTTGCAGTCGTCTACAAACAGTCTGTCTTGACACATTAACACATGAGGTACTATTCATAACCCTTTTAATTTCTGTGCAAGACTTAAAACGGTCCATTAATGACATACGCTGCATTATTCGATCTTCTCTTGCCGAAGTTTTGCGGGGTCTGCCGGTTTTAAAAGCACTGCCAGTATCATTGTAGGATTTAACAACCCTGCCTACAACACTCTTGGAACGTTTCACTTTCTCTGAAATCTCTCTAATGGTGTGCTTTTCCTTGTGTAGCTTCACAATAGCTTGTCTCACAGAGTAATCAAGTTTTTGGCGTTTCGCCATGGTGCCGGCTGATGCAACGTTTATAAATGACTAAGTAAAACTTATTCTTTAGAGGAAATCAAAAAATTTGAATATAGCATATTGTTTACATTGTTTTTCTCAATTTTGTCCCTAACTTTTGGACGATCCTATTTTGAAAATAAATAAATAATTGTTATAATTCTTTTTCTATCCTTTGCAAATGATTCACATTTTAGTATGTTATTATGGATGATAACGACTACCAGTTGTCAAAATTTCAGCTTTTCACAGTTGTTATTTCTAACAAATATTAGGTTTTAAAATGTTGTCCCTTAGTTTTGGACGCTACTGTATATACAGTGTACAAAATAGAAAACGAACAACGCGCATGCGCGAAATTAGAAACATAAAATGGCGACATTATACCCATCACACCTTGTATAGATAAATATGGACAGTCTGAACAATCAAAAAGTGTACATTTATATATATATATATATATATATATATATATATATATATATATATATATAAAAAAGTGAACATTGAAGTCTACACTCAGAGGTGACAGGCGTTTCATTCTAGCCTGAGGTGGTCTGACAATTGCGTCTATCATAAAATTAGCTTGTCGCCTCTGAGTGTTGTTTTCAATGTTCACTTTTATATTTACATACGCTCTATCTCTGCTTTTTGAGCACTTTATTCCATGAATATAGCACACCTTAAAACTATATCTCTTCATATATATATATATATATATATATATATATATATATATATAAAAATATATTTTTTGTGTGTGTGTGTGTGCGTGTATTAGATTTTAGAAAAAGACAGAGAGAGAGAGGGAAAGAAAAAAAGAAAGAAAGAAAAGAGGGGGGATACAAAAATGACTGAAATGGAGAGACTACTAGATAGATAGATAGATAGATAGATAGCTAAACAGACTGAGATAGGTAGATAGATAAAAAGAACAGACTGATATAGATAGATAGATAGATATATAGATAGATAGATATGAACACACTGATATATATATATATATATATATATATATATATATATATATATAGAGAGAGTTTTAGCAGAGACAGGCAGAGACAGAAAGAGAGAGCTCAACAGACTGAGATAGATAGATAAATAGATTGATAGATAAATAGATAGATAGATTTGAATAGAATGAAATAAATAGATTGATAGGATAGTATGAAAGAGAGATAGAGCCCAGATGAGATATATATATATATATATATATATATATATATATATATATATATATAATTAAAGAGCGAGATTCTGTACGTGAAGTGGGGTAAGAGAGAATGATAAAATCAAACGGGCGCAATGAGTTCAAATTGCTTCTCTGATTGATTGGTATTCACTTTGCATGAAGTGTATGAATTCTTAATTCTTCCCGTTGTGAAAATCCGGAAATTCTCTTGCTATCACGTCAACCATTTCAACCGCCTTCCGTTGGCGAACAGATATATCCATGTCGCCTCATTGCCACCAGGAATGACATGAATCTGCTTAACGCCATAGATTAATACATTCTGAAACAACAACTGAGATAGATTGTTCAAATTTAGGTCTGCAATCTATTTAGTGCCGATAGTTGCAAAGGAAGTTGTCTTTGGAAATTTCCATTGTATCTGGATCTCATGTCATCACTAATTTTCGGACTCCTTTTTAAAATTTTCCTCCAGTGCAAGCATCTCGGAAATAGTTGGAAAAATTGTTCTTTTTTCTTTTTATGTGCCATGTCCTTTCAGGACGTAGGCGATCATGGCTCTCCACATCCTTCTAGCCCTTGCAGCTCTTTCTTTTATTTTGTTTATAAATAATTGTTTTCAAAATAAAATCCTTTAAGGCAAAGATTAATTTTCCTTATTGTTTCAAATATATATATATATATATATATATATATATATATATATATATATATATATATATATATTTTAGTTTATGCAAAACTAGGTAATCTGTATGGGTAGACCCAAGGAGGATGATATCTAGAGAGCTCAATGTTAATTCAGAGCAAATAAATTTGAATAAAAACAAACCACTTTAAGGTTCCATGTAATAAATTATTTTACCACAGTCCTTTTAAGGGCTCTGGATCATCAGACTTTTACTTCCAAAGGTTGCAATGAAAAAAAAAAAAGATTTTTCATTCAAAGTTTTTTCATTTCAACCTTTGGAAGTAAAGTATGATGATCCAGAGCCCTTTAAAAGGACTGTTAAAATAATTTATTACATGGAACCTAAAAACATTTGTTTTTTCAAATATATATATATATATATATATATATATATATATATATATATATATATATATATATATAAGATATATATATTTAAGTTCCAAAAATCACTCCTAAAAAAACTCTTAAATTCTTAGTGATGTTTGTCGGTAGGCTAACCTCAGCCTCGATGTGATAACCAATAACATAAATGAAAAAAATCATATTATTAAATAAACTGATAATTAAAGTAATAATGAAATTAACTTGTATCCAATAAATGTAATAAAACCATTTCTAACTTATATATTACCGACATAATAAATTGCTTATTCGAAGAATAATTCCATATCAGTAAAATAAAACCAACTTGCATCCATGCAAAATCAGCTGAGAAAATGTAACCATATAGTTATGATTGCGGTCACAGCAATGGAACGTTATGATTGCGTTCACAGCAATGGAACGTACATTATCAGCGGTATTTTGTGATTGTCGATGAAGTATAAGTAAATGGCCATTAGTACACCAGGCTGTTTGTAACTGTTTAGATATAGGAAAAGAAGAAGAATCATTATTCGCTATGCTTTCACTTTTTAGGGGACGTGTGTAAGAAAAACATGAAAGATATTTTGTTATTTCGTTTATTTTGAGTTTCTAAGGATACAGTAATTAACAGCATTTCCAATAACTTCATCTTTATATAATCAATAAGCAGTCGTCCTATATTACAGGTATAGGATAAATTAATTAAAATTAGCTATATTTTTTTTACTTCGTCTTATCTAAAGGTCGCCTTATACTCGGAAATATACGGTAGTTCTTCAGACGAAAGAAGTGACTGAGGGATAATTTTTGATTTAATATAAAATTGTTTTTACATTTTTTTTCATCACACTGGTCATCTCGAATTTATCAAACTAAGAAAATTGTGAGTCAAAACATAATTTTCTCATAACTATGCTTTTAAATATTTACTACAGATGTGGGCAGTGGAAAATTTGTGACAGTGGACCATGACGCATTCATCTTATACTACAGGTATAAGATAAATTCATAGAAATTTGCTATATATTTTTTTTTTACCTCGTCCAATGTAAAGGTCGCCTTGTACATGGAAATATACGATATATAAGATTCATTAATAAAAAAAAAATGAGGAATGATCTGAAATGAATAAAAATGTCGAACATTTGCAAAGGTTATGAAGAGATAAACAATTAACCAGTGATGAGAAAAGAAAGGCGACAATAACAAATAAATTATGGCGTAGCTTACACAGAGAAATGATATATAATTAGTGAAAATGTCAAAAGCTCGGACACAATAATCAATTACTTCAGGTAATTTTCTTGCTACGACTTTTTTCTACCCTTACAACCATTATTCAAAATGCAGATGGAAAAAAAAAATGTCGGCTTCTCATTTTAATATTTTCAGTTGACTGTCGGCTGCATAAAAATCCTGTGGCCAGCCGAATTGTGTCCGGAGGCTGTATTTTGAATTATGCTACGCAATACTGGAGTTTGGTGTTCAACAGTTTGCTGTCATCCGTCGGGTGGTTATTTCAAGAACCTCTGCGAATTTGATATCTGAAGACACACTACTGACACTATGGAATGACGTAGCATTTGTTTGTTTTTTTGTTTTTTACTCATGTCGACCCAAGCAAAGTAATAAAGCCACTAAGACGCAAGGGGTCACTTAGAGGATCAAATACTTTTAAAAGGAAAAAAAACAATAAAAGAACAAGAATTAAGAAGACAGAAGATACCAATTGACATGGCATTTAAATTTTTGAAGATCAAATTGAGAATATGAGAAAAAGAAAACACTATTAAGGAGAGAGGACAATAAAAGAACAACAATTAAGAAGACAGAAGATAACGATTGACATTGCATTTAAATTTTGAAGATCAAATTGAGAATATGAGAAAAAAAAAAAACACTATTAAGGAGAGAGGACAATAAAAGAACAACAATTAAGAAGACAGAAGATAACGATTTGCATTTAAATTTTTTCAAGATCAAATTGAGAATATGAGAAAAAAAAAAAATACTATTAAGGAGAGAGGACAATAAAAGAACAAGAATTAAGAAGACAGAAGATAACGATTGACATTGCATTTAAATTTTTGAAGATCAAATTGAGAATATGAGAAAAGAAAAAAACTATTAAGGAGAGAGGACAATAAAAGAACACGATTAAGAAGACAAAAGATAACGATTGACAATGGATTTAAATTTTTAGAAGATCAAATTGAGAATATGAGAAAAAAAACACTATTAAGGAGAGAGGACAAGAACAAATAATTAAGAAGACAGAAGATAACGATGGAAATTGCATTTAAATTTTTGAAGATCAAATTGAGAATATGAGAAAAAGAAAATACTATTAAGGAGAGAGGACAATAAAAGAACACGAATTAAGAAGACAGAAGATAACGATTGACATTGCATTTAAATTTTTGAAGATCAAATTGAGAATATGAGAAAAAGAAAACACTATTAAGGAGAGAGGACAATAAAAGAACACGATTAAGAAGACAAAAGATAACGATTGACAATGGATTTAAATTTTAGAAGATCAAATTGAGAATATGAGAAAAAGAAAACACTATTAAGGAGAGAGGACAATAAAAGAACAAGAATTAAGAAGACAGAAGATAACGATTGACATTGCATTTAAATTTTTGAAAATCAAATTGAGAATATGAGAAAAAGAAAACACTATAAAGGAGAGAGGACAATAAAAGAACAAGGCAGAAGACAGAGGATAACGATTGACATTGCATTTAAATTTTTGAAGATGAAAGTTGGCTGCGAAGCAAGAAGCCGGAAGAGAGTTTCAAAAGCGATAAGTGAGAGAGAAGAAACTGTTAGCATAGAACTTTAGTAACCAATTCAACTTTAAAATGATGACACCTTTCCGCCATTTTAAAACTGCGCGCAAATACATAAAGTTTTTGTACTACAGAGTAAAGTTCATTGGAACGATTACCATGAAAGTATTTAGAGAAAAAGATCGGAATTTTTCTGCAATTATTTAATAAATAAAGATTTTTTTTTATTATTTTTTTATTTTTGAAGTTTTCCATTCCAGATTAAAAAAATATTTGCCCAAAACATAAGTGCAAGATGAACGGAACTCGCTGTGAACAACGTTGAAACAATGCATGCTGGGAACATGAATCCTCAATTCATTTCCTTTTTCATGGTTTATCAACCTTTTGCAGGTTATTTAAATCCAGAAAATATATTTTAAATTGTAACAATCTTTTAGAGATAATAAAGATTTACTAATAAATGTTCTACTGAGTAACCGATAACTGGGGCGGGGAAGAGATGGATTCATGCCTTTTTTGAGAGTATTTGCGCATAAGAGAGTATAAAGAACACAACACGACATGAATTGGAACTCGGCTCTCCGATTTCTAATTCCGAGCTGTAGTCCATTACACCACCCGCACACCCGAGCTTACAGCACCTGGTATTCACAAGCGGTAAACCGACTGACCACGTTCGACGTTGCTTAACTTCGGGGATCGTATGAAAACCGGTGTTTAAACATCATATGGCCGTAAACATTCTATCTATCTCTAATTTGTTAAAATCTATCTATCTATCTATCTATCTATCTATCTATCTATCTATCTATCTATCTATCTATCTATCTCAGCTCACTTCTATCTCAATCTATTCATATATATATCTATCTCTATCTTTCTGTCTCAGTCTATTCATATCTATCTATCTATCTATCTATCTATCTATCTATCTATCTATCTATCCATATCTCACTCTCTATCTATCTATCTATCTATCTATTCATATTGATCTATCTCAGTTCATATCTATCTATCTATCTATCTATCTATCTATCTATCTATCTAAGTTCATATCTATCAATCTAGCTAGTTATTTAGCTATCTCAGTTCACATCTACCTATCTCAATTTAATCATATCTATCTATCTATCTATCTATCTATCTATCTATCTATCTATCTATCTATCTCATTCTGATTCTATCTATCTATCTATCTTATAATAGTAAATGCATATGATAATTCCAAAATTTCGACATCGACATGTTTCACCGATGTACTGGCCTCAACAGAAAACGACGGCTCAGAGAGAACACACATCAGGCGATGTTTTTTTTTTTTTTTATTACCACACCCCAACATTATCCCAATGTGTCCTTTAGTTTCCCCAACAGAGCTCTTTTAAAAAAAATTACTTAACCTCAAGTCAATAATGCCACTCAAACGCCCGGTGTTACTGGGGTTGAAAAAGAATGAGAAGACTTTTGAAAAAACAGGAAACCCCAATCCTAAATAAAAAAACAAGCGATAAACCTTTACCCTTTCTTCAATAAACAGGAGTCTGAACCGGGCGATGGACGATCTACTCCTTCCGAATATTTTTTTCAATCCAAGGTTGTCTAAAGTCGTGGCTGTGAAATCCTCGAAGACACAATGTCGGTTATATTTTTAAAGCCTGTGACAAATGTCCCTTTAGGACCTCTTAATTATTAAAAGTAAAAAGAAAATACACATAAAATTACTGAACTTCGCGCAGGTTTTAAGGACCACAGGTTAGGAATGCACTGAGCTGTGATATAATTTCTTTGGAATTCGAAATTAAAATTCTAAAATAAATAAAATGAACTAAAATCTGGGACAGACTGGAATTAAATGCACCATGCTTCACATGGAGTTCTGAAAGGGAGCCTGGTGTCGTTGTTTTGATGAAAACTACGAGGAAAAATGTAATTTAATTAATTGACATATACCGGGGTCAGTAGCGTGAATTCAAATCACGCGGAAAAAAAAGAGAGAGAAAAAAAAAACATCTCTTCGACTTAAAATTCATTTTTATTTGCGCTGTCAATTTTTTTTTTCTCGAAATCATCATCAAAGTAAAATTTACAGATTTCCATAATTTAAAAAAATAACATTTTTTTTTAAAAAAAAAAAATTCTTTTTTATGACATTCTTTTTTCAATAAATTCTAAAGATAAATTAAAATATGTTTTGACAGTCATTACACAGCTAGATTAGTCTGACACAAGGCCACAAATATGAGAAACAGATAGCAGATTGAACTCGCTACAGTACTAAAGATTCACGAAGTAAAATTTCAAATCAATGCTCCATTGCGATGAACCTATATTAAGCGATATTTACCTAAGCTTAGTTTAGTCTGACACAAGGCCACAAATATCGGATACTCATTGAGGATAGATCTCGCTACAGTATTAATGCTTCACGAATTAAAATTTAAAACCAATGCTCCATGGCGATGAATCCATACTAAGCGATATTTAATAAACATTGTTTAGTCTGACACAAGGCAATAAATTTGGAGCACCCATTGTGGACAGAACTCGCTACAGTATTAATGGTTCACGAATTAAAATTTAAAACCAATGTTCCATGGTGATGAATCCATATTAAGTGATATTTAATAAACATTGTTTAGTCTGACACAAGGCAATAAATCTGGAGCACCCATTGTGGACAGAACTCGCTACAGTATTAATGGTTCACGAATTAAAATTTAAAACCAATGTTCCATGGTGATGAATCCATATTAATATTTAATAAACATTGTTTAGTCTGACACAAGGCAATGGAGCACCCATTGTGGACAGAACTCGCTACAGTATTAATGGTTCACGAATTAAAATTTAAAACCAATGTTCCATGGTGATGAATCCATATTAAGTGATATTTAATAAACATTGTTTAGTCTGACACAAGGCAATAAATCTGGAGCACCCATTGTGGACAGAACTCGCTACAGTATTAATGGTTCACGAATTAAAATTTAAAACCAATGTTCCATGGTGATGAATCCATATTAAGTGATATTTAATAAACATTGTTTAGTCTGACACAAGGCAGTAAATCTGGAGCACCCATTGTGGACAGAACTCGCTACAGTATTAATGGTTCACGAATTAAAATTTAAAACCAATGTTCCATGGTGATGAATCCATATTAAGTGATATTTAATAAACATTGTTTAGTCTGACACAAGGCAATAAATCTGGAGCACCCATTGTGGACAGAACTCGCTACAGAAATGGTTCACGAATTAAAATTTAAAACCAATGTTCCATGGTGATGAATAATGGTTTTAATAAACATTGTTTAACATTTAAAACCACCCATTGTGGACAGAACTCCAGTATTAATGGTTCACGAATTAAAATTTAAAACCAATACTCCATGGCGAGGCGCCCATATTATGCGACTAGGATTTATTTAGTCTGACACAAGGTCACAAATATAGGGCACTCAATGAGGTTCGAACACGCAACAGTATTTATTGCTAAGAAATTAAAATTTGAAAAGGAATGCTTCCTGGCAAAATGTTCCCATATTAAGCGATATTTACTTCGTTTAGACTGATGCATCCAATCTTCTGTAGTTCTCAGCTATGTTTTAAAACCGGTTGCTGTATTTTTTAATAACAGTTCTAGTTGATCTAATCCTCTGCCTTCTTCGGATCTGGGCGCATACAGACGATAAACATGGAACTAACCCGAAATGCAGGATTTGCGGATCATATGATGAAACTGTCGACCATATTATCTCAGAATGTCCGGAACTGGCCAAAAATGAATATACCAAAAGACATACAAGGTAGCAACATATGCGCACTGGAAGATATGCAAGAAGCACAAAATCAAAACCACTGAGAGATGGTATGAGCACCAACTAGACACAGTTATCCAAAATAATGATGAAACTATCCTCTGGGATATACCAATTCAAACTCACAGGTAAATAAAAGCCAACAGACCTGATATTATCATAAAAGACAAGAAATTCAGGAAGTGGATGCATAATGACATAGCAGTTTTATCTGAGAGAAACACCTCCATGAAAATTATCGAGAAATTGTCCAAATACAAGGACCCGGAGATCGAGATTAACATGACGTGGGGAATGAAGACTGAGACTGTACCAATAGTAATCGGAGCTCTGGGTCTCGTGAGAAAAGGAATGGACAATTTTACTAACAGTACCCCAGGTAACATCAGCATACAAGTTGCCCAGAAAATCTCCCTACTAGGAACATCCTATCTATTACGAAAAGTGCTATCAATTAAATAACGATTCTCCTATAGGGCCCAAGGACCTGGGTTTGAACCCGGCTTTACAGGATACAAAACAGGAAACATAACATACACAAATAATAATAATAATAATAATAATAATAATAATAATAAAGATGTCAAAATACAAGGATCTTTAAATAGAAATCTCAAAAATGTGGCACATGGGAACATCAACAATCCCTGTTGTAATTGGAGCCCTTGGATTGGTTGGAAAAGATTCCAGTAGACTAGTTGAAGGGATTCCTGGAAGCCCATGCCTTAAAAAGATACAAAAAATTGTTCTGACAAGTACAGCCCACACGTTACGAAGGGCTTTATTTATGTCATTTTTTTTTTGTGTCAGTGGAAAGTGTCATGATGCCATTTCTAACCTTAGGTCCCTGGGCGGGACCCGGAAAGAAATGTGTAAACGCCAGAAATCAAAGATAATAATAATAATAATAATAATAATAATAATAATAATAATAACTGTTGTTATTATTATTAATTCGTCATTCGTAACCTGTTCGTGTGGTCTTTGATCCCGATGTCTGTGCGTTTAACTTTGATTGTTCTGTCAGTGTGTTGTAAAGTGCCATAAAATTGTTAAAGATCCTGTCTCTGTAACCGGGTTTAGGTGATGTTCATACCAATTTCTTGCAGTTTCCTTCCCGTGAAATTTGCATATTATTCCAGTGCTGATATTGGCTCACTCTGTCATGCCGGGTTTTATACTCAGTGGGTGCCAATACCTTGCAACCTGATACAAGATGGTCAATTGTTTCTGGATATTTATCAAAGATTCTGCATTTTGGGCTAACACAATTTTTCAGTATCTGAGCTTGGTAATTTCTGCGTCCATTTGAAACTCCATTTTGAATTTGTTATTATTATTATTATTATTATTTCCTTTGATGTCTGTTGAATACAAATTACCTTCCGACTTCCAATAAGAGAGCTAAGGTCAGAAATGGCTTTATATCATTTTCACAGATCACACATATTTTACATAGACAAAGGTCTTCGTAAGTTGTAAGCTGTACTTGTGAATATAATTTTTGTCTTTCTTTAAGACCAATAATTTCTTTAATTCGTCTATAGGAAATACTTTCCAATCAATCCGAGGGCTCCAACTACAACTCGAATTATTGATGTCCTCGTGT
>CAHIKZ030005589.1:0-12500 GCA_903632075.3 Acanthosepion pharaonis | reverse complement strand
TTCTTTCTTTCTTTCTTTTAATCCAATCTTTCTTTCTTTCTCCCTATTACTCAAATATTTCTTTGTTTGTTTGTTTGTTTGTTTGTTTCTTTCTTTCTTTTACTCCAATATTTCTTTCTTTCTTTCTTTTTTAATCTTTTTCTTTTTCTTTTGTTAAATGAATCTTTTGTTTGTTTTTTGTTTGTTTGTTTCTTTTTTTCTTTTTTTCTTTTCTTTCTTTCTTTCTTTCTTTTCTTTTCTGGTGAATGGTTGTCATTTGAACTTCACTAAAAAACGCTTTTTTTCATTCATTCATTCATTCTTTTTTCTTTCTTTCATTTCATTATTTCTTTCTTTCTTTTCTTTTTTTCTTTTCTTTTTTTTGTTACTTTCTTTCTTTCTTTCTCCTTTCTTTTCTTTTTTTCTTGTTAATTGAAATATTTTTTTTTCTTTCCTTTTTGTTACTTTCTTTCTTTTCTTTTCTTTCTTTCTGTTAATCCAATTTTCTTTTTCTTTTTCTTTTCTTTCTTTTTCTTTCTTTCTTTTCTTTCTCCCTATTACTTATTTTTTTCTTTCCTTTTTGTTAATTGAATCTTTCTTTTCTTTCTTTCTTTTCTTTCTTTCTTTCTTTCTGTTAATCCAATTAATCCTTCTTTCTTTTATTTCTTTTTCTTTCTTTTCTTTCTTTTAATCCAATTGTTCTTTCTTTCCCATTACTCCAATATTTTCTTTGTTTGTTTGTTTTCTTTGTTTGTTTGTTTTTGTTTGTTTGTTTGTTTGTTTCTTTCTTTCTTTCTTTCTTTCTTTCTTTCCTTTTTGTTAAATGAATCTTTCTTTCTTTCTTTCTTTCTTTCTTTCTTTTCTGGTGAATGGTTGTCATTTGAACTTCACTAAAAACCTGCCTCTTTCATTCATTCATTCATTCTTTCTTTCTTTCTTTCTTTCATTCTTTCTTTCTTTCTTTCTTTCTCCCTATTACTCCAATATTTTTTTCTTTCCTTTTTGTTACTTGAATCTTTCTTTCTTTCTTTCTTTCTTTCTTTCTTTCTTTCTTTCTTTCTTGTTAATCCAATCGTTCTTTCTTTCTTTCTTTCTTTCTTTCTTTCTTTCTTTCTTTCTTTTCTGATGAATGGCTGTCATTTGATACACACTAAAATCCTGCCTGTTTGGTTCGTCACGAGAATTATTAATAATAATGAAAACAGCAGCAGCAGCAGCAATAATAATAAAGATAATGATATTAATACTACTACTAATAATAATAATATTAATATCTGTCATGATAGAGTCAGTCAATATCTGCACTGGAATAATATGCAATTTTTATGGGAAGGAAATTGCAAGAATCTGGTGTGAACATCACCCAGACACGGTTACAGACATCGAACCTGTAACAATTTTATGGGACTCTAAAACATACACAGACAGAATAATCAAAGAGAATCGTCCAGACATTGTGATCAAAACCATAAGAAGAGAATGCGCCTTTCTTATTGACATGGCAGACCTTGAAGATTGTAATGTATCTTTGAAGAACTTCAAAAACTATCAGAATATAAAGAATTTGAAATGGAAATCTCAAAAATGTTGCACATGAGGACATCAATAATTCCATTTGTAGATAGAACCCTCGGATTGATTAGAAAATATTCCGATAGACCCATTGAAGCGATTCCTGGTTATCCATGTCTGGAAGAAATAGAAAAAAAAATTTACTCATAAGTGCAGCTCACACATTACAAAGAGTTTTATCTATATACAGTGTTTGTGATCTTAGTTTTTTGGTTTATTTTTTTACAAAAAAAGGGGAAAGATGCCATGAAGCCATTTCTGACGTTAGGTCTATTGATGGAGCACGGAAGGAAATGTCTATATAACAGAAATCCAAGTCATTAGTAATAATAATAATAATAATAATAATAATAATAATAATAGCCCTCCTGACTGATATGGCATTCCCCGCAGACTTCAATGTATCTTTTAAGATCTTCAAAAAACTATCAAAATACAAAGACATTGAAATCGAAATTTCAAAAATTGGCACGTGTGGACATTAACAATTTCAGTTGTAGTTGGAGTCCTCGGATGGATTGGAAAAGATTCCACTAGACTCAATGAAGGAATTCCTGGTAGCCCATGTCTTAAAGACATGCAAAATATTGTACTCACAAGCCCACACCTGACGAAGAGCTTTATCTATGTAAAATATGTTCGATTTTATTCAACTCTGCTCGGTGAAAAATGCCATGATGCCATTTCTGAGTTTAGGTCTCTGGTTGGGACCCGGAAAGAAATTACACACCAGAAACATAATAATAATAATAGTCGACTCTCCCGTCGAGTTCGACGTATGAGGGTCAAGCAGATCAGTTCCTAGGAAACCGACAGCCCGACACCGGCACATGAGATTTGATTATAGTGGTGAAGGTTTCGTGCAGGACCATCCACATTTTTTGAATGGTCGAATACAGAGACCTGGTGCACTAAGTGCCACGAGGTTCCCCAAACGACCCTCCGCAGGTTTTGAATTCAGAGTTGTCCTTCTCCTATAGAACCCAGTCTGTCCTGCTATTTATCCATAGCTGGAGGGAGAAGAAGAGGATTCACACCTTTCCCAAGGGTATTACCATGTAAGTGAATGTAATGGATTCGACTAAAATTCGAACTCGGCTCTGCGATTCCTCCATCCAAGCCGCTATACATTACTCTACCGTGCCTCCTCAATAATAGTAAGAAGAAGAAGAAGAAGATTAATTAATTAAAGTTATAGAGAACAAACCGGTATTAAAAACTTTGTAGGTTCTATCGCAAAAAAAAAAAATGATCGATATTCTATTGTTATTTCGGACAAGAAATGGCTTGTTCATTTTAACGCCTCAAAACGAAACTCCTCTCTTTTAATCGTCTGAGAGAACAGTTTTAACTTCGAATGGCTGATGCTAACCCCCCCCCCCGCTCGCCCCGGGGAGTGTCTTGTTTCGTCTTCTCGGGGTAACATTCACGGCAGATATGAAGTGGAAAGATTATTTTGAGTCAATTGCGAGGTCCGCTGGTAGAAAAATCACTGTGTCGTACTACACAATTTTATATCGTCAGAATCTGTAATGTTAATGATCCTGACCTGGCATCTCGGATTCAATCACTTACCCACCGCCGTAACGAAACTTCTATAAATATTTTCATGGTAATTGTTCTGATCAATTATCTTCTGTCGTACCTAAACTTAGTGAATTTAAGCGCAATACTAAATTGGGAGAAAGGTCTCGTGTTTTTACAATTGAAATGGTTAGATCAAACCGCAAGTTCTATGTTAACAGTTTCTTCTATCACACTTCTTGCATGTGGAACTTTCTCTCAGCTTCTTATTTCCAAGTCAACTTTCATCTAAAGGCAATATCAATCGGTATCTTCTGTTTCCTTAATTCCTCTTCTTTTACTGTTCGCACTCCTTAATAGAAAGTTTCCCTCATATTCTTTCAGTAACTCCTTGAGTCTTAGTGGCTTTATTGCCTTGCTTGGATGAAATTATTCAAATTTAATTGCAATGTCAATCGTTATCTTCTGCCTTCTTAATTCTTGTTCTTTTATGGTCCTCTCTTCTTAATAGTGTTTTCTTTTTCTCATATTCTCAATTGGATCTTCAAAAATTTAAATGCAATGTCAATCGTTATCTTTTGTCTTCTTAATTCTTGTTCTTTTATTGTCCTCTCTCCTTAATAGTGTTTTCTTTTTCTCATATTTTCTATTTGATCTTCAAAAATTTCAATGCAATGTCAATCGTTATCTTCTGTCTTCTTAATTCTTGTTCTGTTATTGTCCTCTCTCCTTAATAGTGTTTTCTTTTTCTCATATTCTCAATTTGATCTTCAAAAATTTAAATGCAATGTCAATCGTTATCTTGTGTCTTCTTAATTCTTGTTCTTTTATTGTCCTCTCTCCTTAATAATGTTTTCTTTTTCTCATATTCTCAGTTTGATCTTCAAAAATTTCAATGCAATGTCAATCGTTATCTTCTGTCTTCTTAATTCTTGGTCTTTTATTGTCCTCTCTTCTTAATAGTATTTTTCCCTTGTATTATTTCAGTAACCCCCTTGCGTCTTATTTATTTTGTTTTATTGTCTTCTTTGGGTGTGAAATGACTAAAAATATTTCGAACAGAACTCAAGATGTTCTACTGGGAAATACATTTTATATGTCAAAAAGATACTATCTGTTGAAGAAGTGCCTGTGGGGTACTTCACCATATTAATTTAACTTTGATAAGAAAACAAGTCTCACCCAAGAAGAATAACCACAAGACATTGTTGCACATAAAATATATGTATATTAACAAGATGTACAATATCAAACAACGATGTGAAAGAAAACATGCATTTAAGTAAGAAAGGTTGAATTAATCGAGAGTTGCCTCTCTTTAGCTGCAATTTAAAAGTTCAGGGAGATATAATTATTTGGTTTAAAGTTCACTGGATAATGTTCATGAGAGTTTCATAATGTGTAAAACAAGGCAAAGGCCCAGTCAAGAGCACTCTTATCTTAAACCATCGGATAGGGCGGCTTTAAAGCTATATATAAAGCATACATTTAGGAAACCTGTCCGTCTGTCCCTTCGTGGCCAAATCGGTATAAGCGTATCGGGCTAATAAACGGCGGTTCTATGTCTACAACGAGAGATGCAAGTTCGATTCCCGCGGAATACCGCATATTTTCGTTAGTAAAATATCTCAAAATTTAAAGCCGGTAGACGAATGTATAGTTTTATATATAAACAGGGCGTCTACTCAAATACGAATATCTACTAATAATAATATTTGAAGTGATACAAGTCTGTCGGATTAATAAATCCATTCCGATAAGTTCTATTCGTTTCTGTTTGGATACGAAACTGATATATTTATTTTCTTTTATCCAAAATGTTAATTCTGCTTTGTCATTATATTGCATTAGGGGGAAAAAAAAACGCTTTTCGACATAGTGATGACAGCTGTCAAGTCAGCTATATTTGAAAATAAATTTTGTCAATATTGGCGTATTTTCGTTTATGATTCTATCATCAGAGACAGAACGAAATAAGGAACGGTGAAATATGGCCAAAAAAAAAAAAAAAAAAAGAAAAGATGTTCACGGTACTATGAATGCTTGAAAGTGTCAACATTTACGTCGACTTTTTGCAGCATGACGCCCCACGATAGGGTGAATCAGCTGAGGTTAATAGCGAGGAAAAGATGACACTACCTGCGAAAATTATGGCAGCGAATATTGGGCAGTCTCGTCAGAGATAAAGAGAAATGAGGTTCTACAGAAGGATGCTGAGACTACCATGGGCCGAACAGGTGAGCAACGACAAAGTTTTAAAGAAAATGGAAGCCAAAAAGGAAACTTATACATAACGTCAGGAAGAGGGTACTTCGACGTGGTGTAATAGTTAACAAGTTTGTCTCACTAGATCAATTACGACTAAATAGTGAGTTCGATCCACACTGGGTGCCCCTTATTCCTGCCTTGTGCCACATCTAAGCTACGCTTGGAAAATCACTATATATATATATATATATATATATATATATATATATATATATATATATATATAATCCTGAGGATTGCGTCTAGCATGAAACAGACTGTCGCCTGTAAGTGTTGACTTCAATATTCACTTTTATATTTACACACGCTCTATCTTTGATATTGAGCACTTTATCCCATAAATATAGCACACCTTAAGAGTATATTTCTTCATATATATATATATATATATATATATATATATATATGAAAATTTCTCTGATTTAACCAGTAGAGAAGACAATATTTATGAATAAATATGACAATAGGAAAACTGGTAATTGCTTTTCGTATTTTGCTTTGATAAAGTCCACACTGGACGAAACTATATATATAGAGTTTGATGGTATGCTATATTTATGGATTAAATTGCTCAATATCAGGGTATGTAAATATAAAAGTGGACATTGAAGTCAACACCCTGTATCGAGGCGGCAGATCATTATTCAAACATATATTGTTAAATATAACAGACAGCGAATGTCTATTATGTTTTGTCAGGAGCTTTTCCCAGCGTCGAATAATGCAATATGGATTCGACTACTGTGGTTCGTCAAATAGAAGCTTTTTTTTTGTGGGTGTGGTCTACAACTCGAAATTTTAACTGATAACAACACCGCCTTTACTTGCAAGCGTTCCAAAACCTTTTTGAAATATGGGGGGGGTGTAGATGCGTCTCCGATGTGCCTACGCCCCGTCTGAAAACGGGATTATGAAAAGAACCATTAAGACCATTGCAGCCAGGAAACATTGCACTGTGCAGGTAGCTGTGTATTGGCATAATGCAACCCCAAAAGACTATGTTTTCATCTTCTTGCGATCCAGCCAACATGATTGATGATATCCTTGCACACGAACCGCAGCATGAGCAAGGGATGTACAAAGTGGGGGACCATGTCTTGATCAGGGACCCGAATGACAAATTCACCACAAAATTCAAAGTGGGTCGGGTGATGGAACCCTGCGTCACGTGAAAGACCTGCGCCACTTTCCAGAGCAACACCTGTCTGTAAGTAAGAGCATCTCGGAGAAAAGTGCAAGAGTGATCCAGATAGGATCATCTGTGCCAGAATCACCCAATGACGATAAGAATTCGTCTGGCAAAACGTCTGTAAACGAGCCAGATTTGCCAATCGATTCCATTGTCACCAGCTATTAGGAGCCGGGTACGAGAGAGTGTCGCGATAGCATTGATGACTAAGCCGTGTTTCTAATAGGGGAAATCTCCATTGGAAATACACCAGAATTATCTGATGGGGATGAATCACTTGCAGGTGAATCGGCTACCCCTCCCAGAAGAAGTACACGTCGGAGTCGACCCGCACCCGGCTCTACTCTTTGTGATCGTAAGATCAGGGAGGAGTGTAGACACTAAAGAGGCGGTCATGGTAGCCATTTGTAATTACGTCATAGCGCACGTGTTATTGGTTTTGCATGGGCGAGGACGCAACTGATGTAAAAGCGTGTTCGTTTTTCAGGACGTAGATTTTTGAATCGGACCGTTTTGAACTGGTAGTGGATTGATAACGAAAAAGATTTGGGATTAAATTTCTTGGTATTGGAGCACGATTATTAATAGCAAGATTTCCTTTTGCATCACGCTTGGCTTTTACAGTGTTTTTTATTTTTTATTATCAAACGGTTTGTCTTCATTTGATCTTGAATTTCACAGAGTTTTGATCATCAAACAATTTGTCTTTCCTAACTTAAAATACTATTTTAAATCAACTACACCACTCTGATGATGGCTCATGTGAGTCGAAAGCTTAGATCGATGACGACTAAAGAAATAGCCAAATGTTGGACAGTTTTTGTCTTTATTTGTTCTTGAAACTAAAGCCATTATACGACGCTTGGAAAGGCTCATGATAAAACATAATACACATTAATTATCTGTTATATTTAAGAATATTTGTTTATATATATATATATATATATATATATATAGTTTATGCAAAACTAGGTAATCCGTATGGGTAGACCCAAGGAGGATTTACATATGCTTAATACGGCCCGTCAAAAATGTGTAAATTTCTTTTCATTTTCATTTCAACCTTTGGAAGTAAAGTCTGATGATCTAGAGCCCTTTAAAAGAGCTGTGGTGAAATAATTTATTACATGGAGCCTTAAAGTGGTCTGTTTTTATTCAAATATATATATATATATATATATATATATATATTGTGTGTGTGTGTGTGTGTGTGTGTGTGTGTGTGTGTGTGTGTGTGTGTAGAGATATATATTCAGTAGTTATGAAAAAATAACTAAAATATTTTTAGATAGTAGCAATTTTTTTATTTTTGGTACATAATAATAGTTTATGATAAAAGACTTAATAAATATTCCGTAGTTGCTGGGGTGAAATAGTTGATTCATACCTTTCCTAAGGGTATTTGTGGGTATGTCAATATAACAAACCCAAAAAGAATTGGAACTTGACTCTCCGATTAAAAAAACAAGCCATCGTAATAACAATAATATAGGTAATGTCCCTATAAGTACTATTATGATGGCTCATGTGAGCCGAAACCTTAGATCGACGAACAATATAATAAAGAAATATTCAAATATTGAACAATTTTTGTCTTTATTTTCTCGGGAAACTAAAGCCATTATACGACGTTTGGAACGGCTCATGATAAAACCTGATAGACATTCGTTGTCCGTTATATGTAATATAAATTAGGAGGATTTGAGATAAGAAATGCAGAAAGCACTGGACGGCCTTTCGTCCTATATTTGGGACGCATCAGCAGTGCGTATCCAGTACCGAGAATTGAAACCCGTTACGCTATCAGGCAAACGTTATACCAACTGTTCAAGCGGGACTCGGTGACGAAGGGATAGCGAATCAGACTTGATATAGGGCGGCTCCAGTGCTTTCTGCATTCTGTTGAGGTTTCTTCTAGACTCGATGAATTACTGTAAACTGGACCAATGTCTGCCATTTTGTCTCTAGTGCAAACCAAGCCATTGTTCACTTTTTTGAATCTTTAGTAAACTGGATCATGCCTATCTTTTTGTGTAATGTCTATCCTTCTTAATCCCGACTAAACTGGACCACGTAGGTTTTGTTTTATTATAGTGCAAAACGGACCGATGCCTACTTTTTTGAGTAAAGTGAAAACCACATCAATTAATCTCGAGTATAAACCATACTCACGTTTTTTTTTATTTTGTGTAAACCCTACCCTAGCCGACCTTTTGAGTAAAGTCAAAAGCACACCCATGTTTACCCATCTTATCTCAAGTAAACATGACCCTAGACACATTTTTTTATTCTAGTGTAAACCTAAAAAGGTAGGCATCGGTCCGGTTTACACTAGTTTACTCTCTAGTAAAATGGACCATAGCCACTTTTTTATTCTTGTGTAAACCGGACGGATGCCTACCTTTTTATGTTTCTAGTAAAATGGACCATTTGCCACATTATTTATTCCAGTTTAAACCAGACCTATGCCTACCTTTTTATATCTCTAGTAAAATGGACCATAGCCATACTTTTTTTATTCTAGTTTAAACCAGACCGATGCCTACCTTTTTATCTCTTTAGTAAAATGGACCATAGCCATATTTTTTATTCTAGTGTAAACTAGGCCTATGCCTACCTTTTTTATCTCTCTAGTAAAATGGACTATAGCCATATTTTTTTTATTCTTGTGTAAACCAGACCTATGCCTACCTTTTTATCTCTCTAGTAAAATGGACCATAGCCACGTTTTTTATTATAGTGTAAACCAGACCTATGTCTACCTTTTTGAATGTAAACTGAACTATACGTACGTTTATGATTCTCCTATAAACTGGACCACTGCCTATACATTTGAATCGAGTGAAAAACTTGAGATATTATTCCATCTCATTTGGTTACGATTATTCTTCTATAAAAACATATATTTGTGATTAAATAAACTGAAAATTTTTGATTTGTCGTAAAGTTGACCGCTCTCATATTATCAAAACATTGGAATACGAAAGGCTCACCTCGTGATGACAGAAGCCATTATTCTAACAGCGGTGCGCTAGATCGAAAGTTTTTCTGTCCATATTACTGTGAATTGCCTTTCTATATTTGCAACATCAAATCAAAATGACAGATTTAAAAACGTTTAAGACGGATGTAAAAAGAAAAATTAAGCTATCGGCTGTGAAATATCTTTTGAATGATTGTAGCCCAAAATATTTTTTCATTAATTTACGCCCCAAATCGAGCAGTCCAACTTTTGAATTGGTAAAATGACACCAAAGAAATTGGCTAGATGACTCACATGAGAAATCCGTTTTTTTTTTTTTAATCTTAAGTGTTGCTGATCATAACGTAATCTTTCCCTAAACTCGTCCATATTGCTTCCCCCACTCCTTTGATTTACCGAGGAAGGACAACAGAACGAATTAGGGGTCAATTAAAACAAGGAATAATCAGTATTTATATTTAAATCTGATTTCGCCATATTTCAAATTTTTCATTTAGAGAATTTGAGTAGCAGGATGTTGTCCGTCGACTGAAAATGATTTCTGGGAAATTTGAGAAAATGGTGAAATGGGAAGGCATAATATCACTGTAATGCCGGATTAGTCGGATTAAAGTTTTGACGGGTTGAATCTTGTGCATGGCAAGGATTAAACAGGAGTTTTAGAAATAAATTCTGTGGTTGGAATTTTGATTTTTTTCTATTTGCAGCAGAAAAAAATCGCAGATGTATGTAACACAATATGGTTGGAAACTCAGGTTGAGGTATAGGGTAAGGGGTTTTATTCGGAAAAGAATATACGAGAAATATAAAAAGGCTGAAAGCTTAATTTAAAAAGAAAGTCATTCTTTTTTTTTCCTTTTTTTAGGGGAGGTGGTCTTCAGATTTCAAGAGGAGATGTAAAGCGGCGCAAAGGTTAACGACATAGAAAATGGAACCAGAGAACTTTTTCGGCATTCATTTCGTAACAATACTCATGGGAAAGGCATGAATCCAATTTTCCCTCAAAACTGATACCGTAAACTGCGGTATCTTTTTATTATGTGCTGTGACCCTTTCGGGATACAGGCGATCATGTTTCTCCACAACTTCCTGACCTTTGTAGCTCTTAATACATTTCGTCTTTTTATTATCTCTCCTAAACCTTGTTCCGCCATCCATTTACTCAAGCTCATTCTTTTTCTTCTATGTGCCGTGTCCTTTCAGGACATTGGCGATCATGGCTCTCCACAATTTCCTATCCTTTGTTGCTCTTAATGTTTTTTTTTTTTGTTATCTCTGCTAAACCTTGTTCTGTCATCCATTTACTCAAACTCATTCTTTTTCTTCTATGTGCTGTGTCCTTTCAGGGCGTTGGCGATCATGGCTCTCCACATTTTCCTATCCTTTGTAGTTCTTAATGGTTTTTTCTTTTTGTTATCTTTCGTAAACCTTGCTCCGCCTTTCATTTATTCAAGTTCACTAAAGATGTTATGATTTGTTTTCTTGTGTCCCTCAATCCGTACTGTGAGTATTAGATTTTCCGAGCCCTCTTTCCTCATATGCTCTAGTCGAGTTTCCAAGCCTAAAACAATACTTCCAAAAATGGGTTTCGACCTACATGGCAGGCATAAAAAGCCAACCTCTGCCACCTAGTTGATCACAAAACAAAACAAAAATAATAATAATTATATAAACTAATAAAATATTTTTAAAAATGCAGTCGTCTATTAACGCTACATGACACACCGCGTCCAACCGCTGATACACTGACCGAAGCGCCGTTTAACTCAAGCGGCCATTCAGTCAATTAGTATAGGATGTCTGTCGATAGTATTCGCCACATGAGGTTGGTAGCTTTACTTGTTTGTTTATACCTCTGATGCAAATGACAGATACGAGATACTGTTTTCATATACAATACATAACGCTTTAAAAAACTACCTGGTGTGATGTGTAATCTAAGGTATTAATATTTTATAAGAATTGATGTTGACTTTAAATGGGTTTATCGGTAGTGCCGACAAAGGAGGCAAAGGCAAGAGTAATGCTATCCATTCTTCTCCCGGGCCATTGAGGTATCGGAGAATTCCAGTGTAGTTCGTTACATTCAATTACGCGTTAATAACCTTGGGAGAGATATTAACCCCAAACTTCTCCCGCCAGCTACAGGTAAATAGT
Source organism: Acanthosepion pharaonis (assembly GCA_903632075.3). Classification (NCBI taxonomy): domain Eukaryota; kingdom Metazoa; phylum Mollusca; class Cephalopoda; order Sepiida; family Sepiidae; genus Acanthosepion; species Acanthosepion pharaonis. The sequence goes on along the minus strand of CAHIKZ030005589.1, from coordinate 828 downwards.
AGGACTGACTGGGTTACAACCAATCTAGGAGAAGGAAAACTCTGACTTCAAAACCGTATTTAGTCCTGGAGAAGCACATACAATACAGCTATGGTAAGGATCGTTTTACATTGACATTGAGGCGATCAGGTGATAATAACAACAAAGATGAGGATATTAGTATGAATGTAACTAATGATAACTCCTCATCCCCGAAATTCGGACACAAGGCGATCAGGTGATAATAACAACAAAGATGAGGATATTAGTATGAATGTAAATAATGATAACTCCTTATCCCCGAAATTCAAACAGAGGGCGACCAGGTGATAATAACAACAAAGATGAGGATATTATTATGAATGTAAATAATGATAACTCCTTATCCCCGAAATTCAAACAGAAGGCGACCAGGTGATAATAACAACAAAGATGAGGATATTAGTATGAATGTAAATGATAATTCCTCATTCCAGAAATTCAGACAGAAGACGATCAGGTAATAATAATAACAAAGATGAGGATATTAGTCAGAATGTAAATAATGATAACTCCTCATCCCCGAAATTCGGACACAAGGCGATCAGGTGATAATAACAACAAAGATGAGGATATTAGTATGAATGTAAATAATGGTAATTCTTTACCAACGAAATTCAGACAGTAATGGTTAAATTTAATTTTAAGCACTTCATGTTATACATATTGATAAAGACAAAATTTATCTCGTTCTATTCGCCATGCTTTTTTTCATGCCGCAGACATCAGGGAATAACCATGAGTCTGCCCTTTTAGTGTAATAACTATAGCCGGATGTGATGGGGAATCGTTCATGGAATTAAATATTTG
>CAHIKZ030005588.1:4937500-5064771 GCA_903632075.3 Acanthosepion pharaonis | reverse complement strand
TTCAATAGGTGACGGAGTTTTATTATATGGTGAGAGAGTAGTAATACCAAAAAAAGTTGCAGAAAAGAATACTTCGGGACTTCCATATGGGCCACCCGGGGGTTAATAGAACAAAAAGCTTAATGCGAAGCTTTGTATATTGGAAAGGAATGGATGTGTATATCGCAAACATGGTTCATCGATGTAAGGGGTGTGCGTTAGCAGCTAAGGCACCACCTATAGTACACATATCATGGCCCAAGACGGATCATCCGTGGACAAGATTACACATTGATTTCGCTGGTCCAGTAGAAGATCTTTACTACTTAATAGTGGTAGATAGTTTTACAAAATGGCCGGAAGTACTACGCTGTAAAAAGCCTACGTCCAATACCACAACAACTTTTTTGCATGAACTATTTGCACGGTTCGGTGTGCCAGAGTGTATTGTGAGTGACAATGGTACACAATTCACTTCTGAAGAATTTAAGGAATTTTGTGAGTTATATCAAATTAACCACATAACGACGCCTCCGTATCATCCGAAGTCTAATGGACTCAGCAGAAAGATTTGTCGATACTTTAAAGCGAGCTTTGAAGAAAGCCTCAGGAGTTCCAACGGAAAAGGCGCTTCAGCAATTCTTACAAGTATATAGAATCACGCCAAACCAGAGAACACACTCAAACATGGCACCAGCTGAACTAATGTTCGCTAGGAAAGTTAAGTCAGTGTTTGACAAGCTTTTGCCAGGAAAAAATAGAGTAAAAAATACCATGTATACAGCGAGAAAAAAAGATACACTCCCCGGAGAGAAGGTGTTTTTTCAAGTGCTATAAAAACAACGTTGAGTTCTGGGAACGAGGCATAGTGGACAAGAGAATCGGTGACCAGATTTACATAATTAAAGGGGCGAAGAATACTCATAAAAGGCACCAAAACCAACTTAAAAAAAAGATTACGGTATAGAGCAAGAAGAGTGTATACCGGATGAGGACGAAGATCCCATTGATATAATGTATGATATGTTTCAGGCAGAACCTCCACAGAATACACCTGAACCAAGAAGATCCGGTAGGAAACGGAAGTTCACGGACCCATTGGACGTGAATCCAAAACGGAAAAAATATTAAAATTAGGCAAATGGATCTACAAAGAAATAGCCATAATCATCAACCCATATAGGAAGCCAATTTGAAATCCAAAAGGGATTCCAAGGCTTGGGAGGAGGGTGTTGTGGTACGATCCACCTAATTTACATAGTGGAGTACCGACCGATATAAATATGGGTTGGTACCGGAACACGGGAAGGAAGTGAGAAGAGATCGAATGTAGAGACTCTGCCCGACTGCGATTAAGTCAACCCATTCTACAAGAACAGTCTTCCCAAGAATATACCAAAACTAACTGTAAATATTGTGTACCTTTTCCTTGTTTCAATACATTTTGTTTACGTACATTTTGTGTTGTATTATTATTATTCCATGCTTATCCAAGCTTCAACAATATTAATAGAAAATTGTCCGCCAAAGCAAATTTTTTATCCAATGCATTTGTAAATAAATTGTTTTAAATTGTTTAGCAAAATTTCAAGTTCCATCGAGTTCTTATTTTAAATCAATTAATTTTTTCTCACATCTTTATAACATTTTCATTAATCAAAACAATATAAGCTAATACGAAACAAAATCAACTTAGTATTTTCAGATGGAAATTCTATTACAACTGTTATCGCTGTTAATCTTGCGAACATAGCAAAAATTATCTCGTATAAACCTGTTATAGAAAAATAATAATCTAACTTACAGTTTGATGTAAAGGAATAACCTGTCACCCCCATGAGTAACTACACTATAGGTAGTAACTAACTATAAGTACCTTTAAGTCAACGGACTACAGAGTCTAGCTGAAATCTTTTCAGCTATATGGTTGAAATCTCTACCTTTGGATAGAGAGGAACCCAGACGAGTCTATGCTGAAAGACAGTCTCGTCTGGGGTGGTAGACCGACCCGACCCCGTTTTTTACGGGAAATTTTTGCCTGAGCCTACGGGCTCGGATACCCCACGTTAAATTCGGCCTTGTGCCATATCCGACCGCGTGAGGCGGTAGGCAAATATTCTTACTGGAATCTTTTCCAGCTGTGCTGGTCGAACTCTCTAATTTCGAGCAGAGAGGAACCCGGATGGGGCTATGCCGAATGGTACAGTCTCGTCCGGGGAGGTAGGCAGACCCGATCCCGTTTATGCGGGGTTTACGTGGATTTTTTGGTCGAGCCTACGGGCTCGGGAACCCTACGGTAAATTTGGCCTTGCGCCACATGTGACTTCATAGGGCAGTTGCTAGATATCGTCTAGCTGGAATCTTTTCCAACTGTCCTGGTCGAACTCTCAAACGAGGCTATGTCGTCTCGGGAAACAGCTACCCGACCCCGTTTTATACGGTGACCTCGGGGAATTTTTGGCCGAACATACGGGCTCGGATTACCTCACATTAAACTTGACCTTATTTCCACATCCTACCTCGTGGGGAGGCTGGTAAATATCGTCTAGCTGGGATATGTTACTCAGCTCTCAGCTGTTGTCGAACTCTCTGACTTCAGGGAGAGAGGAACCCGGACGAGGCTATGCCGACGAGCAGATTCTCGGCACGGGGATGTACACAGACCTGATACCGTTTATTCGTCTAGCTTGGATCTGTTTCTCAGATCTTAGCTGTTATCGGGCTCGGAATACCCCACATTAAATTCAGCCTTGTTCCACATCCTGCCTCGTGGGGAGACAGGTAAATATTTCTAACTGGGATCTCTTGAGTACGACTCAGACTTACGCGAGAACTACTGATCTTCCAATAGTAGCACTCACTACTGGATTGACTAGCGTCGACCTTGTGCATAACTGTTACCTTATTTATTATTGTACTGGATTTTACAATAAAACTTTATTTATTTTATTCACTGTATTGTTCAAGTATATATTCCTTTTAGCACGGAATATAGCACAGTTGTAGGTGATTTATATTTCAGCGTTGTGTAAAGTTTCTCCTATTGCTATTTTGTTGTCATAGAACGGCATAAATTGCTGTGGCAGTTTAGCCTGTGTGTTTGGGGGAGACTTCAGGAATACCTCAACTGTTAAATTATCGTAACTTTGATACACAGAAATGTGATAAATATGATATATTGGTTATTAATAATATTATTTTACGACGTAAATTCCTTTCATAAAATTTACTATTGTTTGGTTCAGAAGTAAAGTTGTTGAGCGGTCACATCGGATAATTTATAGTGCTCGATTATTTTGGCATTTTGAAAGGTTTTTAATTTTCCATTGTTTTTTGCCATCAATAATCCTAATAATTCAGATAACTAAGATAAATAATGCATAAAATAGCTCAAAAAAGTCATTATATAATAAAATGGAAGGAAACAAATAACAAATTTTTGAAAAGAATTGAAAATATCACAACACAAAAATAAACATTCAGCTAAGAATCCTATATGCATGAAGCTTATTAAACATTTTGAGCTAAAATGTTTAATGTTTTTATTAATTTAGTGTTTAAGAACTATCATCTCTGAACAAATCACTTAAAATAATACTTAAAAGAATTAAATGTATAATAAATAAACGAAAAATGCACAGAGAATTTTAAAATATTATATCTGCAGAGGAATCAGATTTAGTCAAATAACCCATCCTCAATGACGCCATATTGTTAGTAAATGAATAAACTGCCTTCCTGATAATCTTAAAGGTGCAGAACATTAATCTTATAAATTAGTCACTTGTTCTAACGCACGTAAACGTGATTACATTTCCATCTCTAAACGAAATTATTTCAAATTTAAATCTAGGATTACTGAAGTAATTTCGGATTAAATTTATTATTATTATTATTATTATTATTATTGTTATTATTAATGTTAATAATAATAATTTCAGTTGAGAATCGGTCAGATAATATTAAAATGATGATGGGCATAACGGCTGTCATCATTGATATTATATCACATACACTATCGATAAGAAAATTTACAATTTTAATGATGGTGCTGATCTTGTAATAATTGATACATCTTATTTCAAGAGATGAGAAGAATTATACTTCTAGAATAAGATTCGGAAAAACCTCCAACGATTAAAAATCAACTCCAAAATTAATACAACACTAACACTACTGCTTCTACTGCTACTACTACTACTACTACAGTAAATTGTCATGAAAATGACAATTCCTATGAGAAAATTATTTTGAATTCATAATATGGATGAAAATATAGAAAATCGCAATATACTTAAAATAAAAATATGAAAAAGTACATTGATGGAAAGTTTCATTGAATCATCTGCCTAGATTTTATGTTTCAGGTCAGTGCTGTGTCCTTGCCAGGCAAAATCATACTTCATATATTGATAATACAAGATTAACATGCAGATCTTGATTCTTTCTCATGAATGACGCCGTGTAATCTGCCTTTTTTTACTGCCAGGTTCTGAAATGAACTGAGTTCAGCGAAGCGGAAGTTTGATGTCTGCCATTGGTTCAAAACGATGACGTCATTAAAGTCTCAAGGAAGAAAAGCAGATTTTGTTTTTGATTGTTTACTTCGTTCGATGGTTATTAGATTTAGCTTGCTGATAATAGTATAAAAATATTAAAATTAAAAACCTCAAATCTATAAAAACATGTTTAGCGCTTTGCTGACATCAAAATAAAAAAAAATTATTTTCAACATTTTAAAAAATAAATCACGAAGTGATTTCTGCGGTTTGATAAGAAATGTTAAAAATATTAAGAAATATCTTTCAAAATGTTTAGTCATGCGATTATAAAAAGCAATGTAAACATATTTTCAGCTTTTTAAAAAAAAATATTTTGTCCTTTATAAATATGTAGAATGCTGCAATAACAATTGCTAGTCTCAAGTGTAATAAAACCGTTAAAATATGTGCCCGATGAAAACGCTTCACTGAGAAGCCTGTATCAAGAGCATATAACATTATGCATAAATAGGGTGCTACTTTGTATTTCATGAAATGTTTTAGGTTGGAATTTCTAAACAGTAGTTTTCAAATGATTTTCTGAAATTTTACAAATTGAGATCTAGTAGCACTTATCGGGATTTTTCTAACCGTAACGTAGATGTGGCACAAGGCTAAAAGTGTAGGGACACTCAGTGAGGATCGAACTCTTTATTCAGTCGATATTGTTCTAGCAAGATGAGATTTCTAACACTATATCGAGTGCTCATTGTAGAACTAATGAAGACAAATTTAAATATTTCTTTTTATATCGTTTGTATTTAAGCGTTGGAAAACATAAAAATATTGTTAGTGCTGAAAGTAGGAATGAATTTTTCATTTAATGTTAAAAACATTTACTTAATTTTCATTGATTCGTATTTGTGTTTCCTCATTTCGCTTTTTTATGTAACCCTTCCAAATGTTAACATTATATTTTTGCAGTATAATATGAGGTTCATTGATAAAAGCAGCTTTACATATTTATATAACTGATAGCTTAACTGGATTACGTATCTGATGATAAAAAATATTTGTCTTTGTTTAATTTCAGCAAAGCAAACATGCTGATAAATTCATGTAACATAAACTATAGCAGTTATTCTTTGTGTGACAAGAATTTTTCTTCTTCTTTATGCGTCGTGTACCCCTCGGGACGTAGGCAATCATGGCTCTCCACATCTACCTGATCCTTGTAGTTCTAAATAAATGTATTTTCTTTATTTCTAAAATATGTTTCGCGATTCACTTTCTCAAGGACGCCATAGGAACATATGTAGTTTGGGATGTATTTCCGTTACTTACATTCTTTAACGCATCCGTAAAGTTGTTCATGATTTAAGAAAGTCTTGATGTAACAAATTCAATTCAACGTACTTAACAGGTAATATTTTTTATAATGGTAACATTAACCTTTTCCCCATAAGAAATATTCAACATTCATTGATCGAACAGTTTCTTTAAACTGTCGCTTGAAATGTATAACATATTTGTTTTAATTAAAACATTTATATTAAAAAAATAGTCTTCTCAAGTTCATTGATATTGATGGCAATTTCCTTAAAACCCTTCTTTTTTGGTAGAGTGAAAAATATGTTTTCATAATATTTACCGTTCCAGTTACATTCGCTAATCATTTTTTTTTTTTTTTGCTTTTGGAAGAGTTAAAAGGATATAACTTTGGCAACGTCTTTTGTTAATGATGTAGTCTATTGGGTCTACTAGCAGAATAAGTGATATATAAGATCTACAGAAATCATTCGCTGAGGACACGGTTGTATACGGATTATAGTTTAAATATTTCCGGACTCGTTGGACCTTATGCTTGGCATTCATAAGAGACTCTAAATCTGAGAACATGACTCTTGGTTTAAGGTCATTATTTCGTTTCCTATCATCTTACCGTGTTAGACAAAACTACTTCAAGACCAGCCGATCATATGTTCAATTAATTTTTATTTCTTACATTTGCCATATCTATCATTTTATTACGAGGTATGATATCTGTTAATACATTAGATTTGTATTGCCTCTGATATACGGATATGCCCCTGCGAATTCTGAATCGGTACATGTCTTCGAACTCTATTTAATACTAGCTGAAGTACATAATTGATAAAATCTTCTTGTGTGGTCGTTTCTCGGGGTTGAATTGTTTCAATGTTTTAGATATTCAATAAATTTCCTATGGCCGTAAGAAATTCCAAATAGTATGGTATTATTCACAAATATAATCAAATAAAAACAGGGATGACGCGTCAGAGTTTGATTAAATTGCAAGTGCAAATGCATGAACGCTCCTACCCTCCTTCTTCGCACGTTTACTGCAATGCTGCCATTAATAAGATGCTCTTTGGAAATTTTTCCCTTTTAATGCTTTAATAATCGTTCTTAAATAATCTTTGCATCAAAGGTTGATCGAATCCCAATTTAGTATGGAATCATATGAAGAATCTATTAGCTAAAAGGCAAATGCCAATTTCGGACCTAGTTTGTCGTGGATTTTGTCAACTTAACTAAAATAATCTAAACTAAACACTTACGCAAGACAATTTTCCTGTCATATATAATTTACATGGCAAATTTGGAAAGTATCGGATGAGAAACCAGTGAGTTATGGCCGAAAAACGGGCATTTTGTACAGTTTATCGTTATACGCGTGTAAGCGAGCAGAACTAAAACCACACTATATTATTTCTTACATGATAACAGATTTTTGCAACATGTCTGAAGAAAATCGGATAAAAATGAGGAAATTATTCAAGTTTTCTTTTAAATAGTACGAAAGACACGATTGCTTCAGTTTTTTTGCAATTTTTTGTGTGAAGCCAATGTCACAAGAAACGATCAAGCACTCTACATAAGCAACGTAACATGAGCTATGTTTTGAATTAAGTGTAAAGAACATCAGTTCATCCAGGAAAAATTTTGTTCGCTGGTAACTTTTCCTTGGCTTTTGCAAAAAGTCGTACCCACTTTCAGTTTTATCGATATTTTTGCTAAACTCAGGCAGGGTGGGGTGTGTTTTGAAAATTGAAAAATTGGTTTTGAACTAACTTGATAAATTTGCAACATATGTGTACAATTTCACTGAAATCTGCCGAGAAATGTGGACGTGCGTAAATAGCCTACACGCACACATAGGCATCTGCTTTATAGATATAGATTCATGTTCTTGTACTGAGTACTTTATTTACAAAAACTACTCACCTTAAACGCATTTTCCTTCTGTAATTTATTGCTCGATTTTTTTAGACATAAGTAATTTTCTTCTGTGTGTAGTGTCAAACCGTGAGTGACCATAGCGCTTCACAACATCCTGTCATTTGTAGCTTTTAGTAATTTTTGCCTTTTGGTTATCCTTCCTAATCTTAGATGGCAAGGATGTGCACAATTACATTAGGCAGAGTGTTCGCTGACAGAATTTCACAGTTATTATTATTACACTTATTCATTTATTTTACTTTAAAATTTCACTATAAATAAAACCATACTTAAAAAAGATTATTTTCTCAAATTAAAAGTATATATTTCTTAATTATTTTAACCTTTACTTCCGCTGATTAGAAGTGCGAGTATTGACAGTTGAGATTTGGCTGATTTCAGTGTCCACCTTCTTTGAACACAATTAAATATACATTCTATAAATAGAAAATGATTCGATAATGCGTTCAATAGCCAAATGTTCTCAGTTGATAAAGAAGGAGTTTTGAAAACAATTATATTCTTTGGAAAGTTGGTCTGATTTTGTGAGGTGGGTCTGGCTCTTTTCATCACCCCTTTCGTTAGGATAAAAGAAACACCATGAGACATGTAAGTCTTACCATCTTTCTATAAATATTTGATGCAACTCAAAGTATAGCAAATGCTAATGTAGCAGATATTCAACAGATAAATTTCTTTACTCTCTTCAAATATTCAACTTGTCACATGCCATGGGGTGTTCTGTTATACGAAATGCTATAAAGCAACATCAGTAGATGTAATTGTCAAAAGACATTCTGTTCATTTGCTTCTCTGTTCATACCAGCGATTTCTCCCCTTCTCATATTTCGCACTCTGTCTCATTAACACTGCTATATATCTTCTCAGCGTGTTAATATGACATTGTTGGATACAAGGATTAAAATATAATGAGACAGCACTTTCAATCAACTTCATAAAACATATGCACATTTAATAACCGCAAAGGCGGCTTTGACATAGCAACAAAACAATTCTCTATCATAAATTCCTCTTCAATGTAGATGTCTGTGTGACGTAATGTCTAATGAATATATACATTAATATTGAAAAGCAGAGAAATAATTTATTCAGCAATTGTTTAGTGTTTCTTGTTTTTGAATAGAAAACGTGTGTTTTGTTCCAAGTAACACTACAATATTTAGTAATATGTCGGGCCATGAATGTTCTCTAAAACAAGATCATTCAGAATCAATGATATCCAAGCTGTGATCCTCACTCAAAAGTTCCAATTCGTTCCGGTAAATTTTATATGAATAAAATGAAGTAGTCCTCACGATAGCTAATCTATTATATGAAGTTTTGTTTCTGTTCTAGCGTGATAACAAAATGAAGAAAGAGTATGAAAAGGGAACTAAATAGAAAGAGAGAGAGAAAGTAGTTACTGACAAAGATTTAGTTCAAGTTATATCATCGCTGTTGGCCATATGGTGCGACGACTGAAGAGGCAGAGAGTCTTGTCACCCTTCCTATCAGTAGAGGCACTGAACAGCTAAAGGGAGCGGCGTATGATGTACGCGAAGGGAAGGGTTTAAAGTTGCGTGCACTACTGTTGTTGACGTAGTCGGAATAGTCACCACAGCGACCGCCACTTAAACACTACAATCAACTTCGTCACTGTTATTACCCCAACGTCCCTACCTGCCTACTTAACTCGATTGAAGGCTATCAGAATCAATAGATTTAGAAGTGTTGCTTTCAAGGGCTACTTTGATGGTACGTATAGTTTATTGGCGATAAGGTACGCTTCTTAGACCAAATTCGAGCATCTATTCGTTTATTCTTTCTAATCTAACATCTTCTGCCTTGGGGCTATAAAATTTGAGAGCAGTAAAACTTAAGAGCTGTGAACATTACTCGTATGCGCAGTCTGCCACCAAATAATTACTGGAAAAAGTGGATATGAAATCAAATGAAATTACAAAGGTTATTAGAAATAATTTACAACAAAACTGTGACAAAAGAAAAGTTATAATATACAAATGAAAAACTGAAGAAAATAAAAGGGAAGCACACAATTTGAACATTATTTTATTTGTTGGTAAAAAATAGTTTCATTTTTATTTTAATGAGGGATAATGTTTGTTTTTAAGCTTAAAACGATTAAGGTTGTAAGTATTGACAGATTTATTGACAAAAATAATATTCTTTTCTTTATATTTATTTGAATAGCAAACACTTCATTTGCATTATATTTATTCTTATATTACCTGTTTTATCCTACAATATTTAATTCGAAGCATCCCAATTGTAATATTTACAAAAAGAAAATAAAATTTATGTAACATTATTTTTGCTAATTATCATTTTCCCTTTCATGATCATTTTTTTCTTTTTGGACGGGATGAAAGCGTAGTATCTGTTTTCTCCTCATTTGAGACGGACTAAGGTCCCTGATCGCCAGGTTTCCAACCGGGTAACAGTACCTTCCTCATAGCAATCAGAGTGCCGGTGTAATGTCGACTCTAGCATCATAGTGGTTGCGGAGACTGGGCAGTTTCTGTCATTGTCCCATATTCATATTCATGGGTATAGACACATAAAAAAGACCTTGTCTCACATCCAGTCTTAGTGCAAATATCACGTAAATATATTTTGATGATTAAAATAGTATTTACTATAAGTAATTTATATAAGTAATAAATTGAGGAAATTTTGCTGCGAGTTGAAACAGAAAGTGTTATGTTCCAGAAGTATCCCTTGTTCCACAATTAGTCATCATATAAATGAAAGGATTCGAATATATTTTACGAAAATGTAACGATGGATCCAGAATAAAAAATCTCGAGAAAATAAACTATTTCAATAACGGTACCTCAACATATTATCATAAATAAAAAGAAAATGGCGACATTAGAAGAAAGGATCAGGTTATTTAATTAGTACATCAGAACGGGGATTGCATTGAATAAACATGCAATAATATTGATGAACATTGGAGAAATAAGAAACAAAGAAAGCATACTAACAAACATTCAACAAGAACGCGACCAAGGTACTCTCAAAACAGACACGATCAAACAAATCAAGAAAATAAAAATGAGTAAAGACTGTCCCAAAGAACAAGACAAATATAAAGATCTAATGTCTACTGTAGAATTTGATCAAATGATTAAATACCTGTCTAATTTCTATTGTGTTATATTTAGAACACTTGTTAAAAAGAACTCGTGACAATTCTTAAGAACTGCACCGAAGAATTCCATTTGAATGTTCATATGAAAAAGGAAAGAAGAAAGAAAAAAAAACACCAGCAATGAGAATTGCAACACCTCTTTAAGGGCTACACAATGATCAGTAAAGAAAAATTAATTATAACAAACAAAATGAACATGTATGCGTAAAGGAAAATCTACAGATTAGAAGTGAATTTCAATTATTGAAGGCCGAGAATAACTCTAACAGAACAAAATATATAAAGACTAAAATGGAGAAGACAGAAGTATCGTAAATACAGACGATGCGGATACAGAGATGAGAGAATCAACCACTTAATAAGTCAATGCGTCATTCAGGACAGAAAAACTTACAAAAAGTCATGTTTGGGTGGGAAGTGTAATTCTCTAGAAACGTAGCAAATAACATCAATTCACCCGTATATTTTCTGCCAATTATCGATAGAGGCCTGGGAATGTTGCAGAATGGCTAACAAAAATAACAGAAGAACTATTATTTCTGGGAAGAACCTGGATCATTCACCTAACGATTATGAACCAAACAATTACTGAGAATTGTTCAGGAGTAATAAAGCGACTTGTTGTCGATCTATCTGCAGTGTCATCTGTTTCTACTGCTGTAAACATTCAAAATGAATATTAAGTAGCGTGAAGGACTGTTGAAGAGAATTACTATCATTTCATATCTAGTAGAAGCTACCAGGTACGAACGATGTGGAAACACATATATTAAGAAGCATTCATAAATAAAGATATCTACCAGATAGTAGATGTCGATGTTTCATCATTCTCAAAAGTGAAACTGAAAGAAAATAAAAAGTTGAATAATTTTGCAGCTCATGCAAGAGAACTGAAAGCATGGGAAGCATGACGCTGGTAGTTCTTAATACGATCAAGGATGCATCTATATTTCTGAGATTCGGTATTATATACACTATTTACATTGCTCGGACTATCGTTCTCATCTTTGTCGCCATATTTAGCACAACGTTTCGGCAGTTGTACGCTCTGGCCTTCTTCAGGTGGTTGGAATGTCGAAGCTGGGGTAGAGTGTTCTAGTTCCACGTGCCATGTCTAATGGATGTCAGTTCTTTCCTGGTAATTCCACTCTCCATTTTCTCTACCGACTTAACCATGTATTGAAATCACACTTTTTGTTTCCTGTCACTGGATGTAACTAACGCCTTTATCCACTGTGCCATGTGTCCTTGAGGACACATGGCACAGTGGGGAATTAACAGGAGATAAGTGATAACTGACATCCATTAGACATGGCACGTGGAACTAGAACAGTCTACCCCAGCGAGCGAAATAAAGGGTTCAGTTCGACATTCCAACCACCTGAAGAGGGCCGGAGTGCACAAGGGAAGAAACGTTGTGATAAATATGACAACAAAGATAAGGATGATAGTCCAAACAATGTAAATAGTGATCAAGTATGCGCTGTTGAAAAACATTGCATGGAATGTTTTTCTAATTCCGAAAACGGTATTTTTAAAATTGGTTGGTATTTTCAATTGTGAAAAGGTGTTGATACTTGATCACCATTGGTAACAACAAGATAATACATAAGTAAATCTTGTGGATTATACATGATAATAATACTGGAACTAATTATATAATAAGCATTATTGTTAATAAAACTGAAATTATTTAAGTGAATTATAAGTTTGTATTTCAAATAGGTTACATAATATTAGTGAGCAGATGATTTGTTGCGAGATATGCAGTTACCACAAATATCAGTCAGAATATTATTATTATCATTATTACGTAGGAAAATATTGCACCATTATTGACGATGGATTACAACTATACGAAACCAAATATGTCCATCACGACATACGGTCTGATAAGAATATACCAAGTACATATATCCAGCTAAATATTAGTGATATGGTGACAGCTTTTGATAAAAGCAACGCCTAAGTTTGGAGGTAGGGGTTAGATTAGAATTACCTTCGGGTCTGGTACCAAATCCACTGAGACAGTTTCCAATTGAGGATCTTCTAAAATATCTGGATGTGGATGTTTTACATTTCAAACTTAAAAAAAACTCTCGACATCCGACCGTGTTCCACTCTACTATTCCTGCTAATCAGCAGAGGAGCACAGTATGTCAACCCAGTAGCCAGTTGATTAAGGTTAAGCAACTTGCAGAAAATTTATGGAACAGAAGAGGTTATTTATAGCAGGCCATTTTAATTCACATGTACACGTAAAGACCCGCAATGAATTATGATCAGAAGCCATGAATGCCATGCTTGGTGTATAATCAGAGCATTTATTATTATTATTATTAGCAGCAGTAGTAGTAGTAGTTGTAGCAGCAGTCATGCATTTCACACTAGATCTTTAGTGGCTATCGGCGAGGATATAGTCTCTTCAAATCTCAAGCGCGTTTCTCAATATCATCGCAGACACCAATAACGCTATGGACTTCAATATTTCCTCTGATTTCCATACCACCCACTCTTGATTCGACTATGAGCAGGATTGTAATCTTCATATCCAATTATTTATCTAATTTCTGGCTCTTTTTCATGTTCAGAATGATCTAGTGACACAGCTAAGTCCACGTTAAGGGAAGTTTTTCACAATTATATGATCTTGTTTTATCTGTCTGCTGAAAAGTCGAAATATTTTGTACTTTTTGCTTTTACGAACAATATCTGGTTTGTGCTGATATCAATTATAGGTATCGTTGAACCCAAATCATTTTCAAAGTCCCCAGTATATAACTGTAGCCTACTTCACTCTTTCATCTGTATTATATTTAGGCCTTACAATGCGTTAAATTTCATATCATTCTCTGCATTATATCTCTGATGCTTTCCCTGGGTTTTGTCAAACTTTGCTTGAACGTACTTTATCCTAGACAATCTTTATTCTAGACAATGTTAATGAGGGAATCCACATCTTTTATCAAGTTTTCTCTAGGTAACAATGATAATATCTTTTTCACTCACGGCATTTTCTATATGCCACTTAATTACTCACTTCAGCTTTTTCTTTTTTCATTTTTATTTCTCTTTTTATTGTTGTTGTCCCTTGCATAAACTTGAAGAAGACTTATACGTTATCAAACTGGGTGTTCAACTGGGCTGTCGTTGTTGTTATCATCGCACATATATATTCAATAATATGTAAAATCATCTACACAGAACATCCTTACAGGCAAATAATGAGGTCATGTTCTCTTATTTGAACGACAACACATTTGATATCAACAAATCAATCTGAATGTGCAATTCTTGCTTAATTTCTCCTCTTTTGTTCACAACAATATGTTACAATGTCTCCTTTCTATTCACATTTTTACTCACCATCTGTCTTCTTATACATAATTTCGTCGGATAAACGCCCCTGATATTGGTTTTACTTGAACACACAGGCAAACGAGTATATATTTTCATGTAATTTTATATTATCTCTTCATTTGTAGTGAGAATAATGGACGACTATTTTAACACACACTCAATCCTCTTTGGGTATTGGTGTAGGCAAGTGGATTCAAGAAATTTTAAGATTGTATCGGATGTCTCATGTAATTTTCTCCATTGGAGTGTGTGTTGAACGTATATAATGAAAAGACCACGTCAAAAAGAGATATGAATATCTATTTTGCTATTTCGTCATCAGAGTATCGTGTGAAACAAGTTTTTATAGCTTTTCCCACGTACATATTTTATTCATTGTCTTGTATGTTTTTGAAAATAACGATTCTCTAAAGTACTGGCAATAATTACTTTTGTCTCTTTTCCACCTTTGTTTACTAATTGCTTATATATGTGTGTCTGTGCGTGTGTATATGTGTGTGTGTGTCACGGTACAAAAAATGACAGGATATAAATGTAGCACACAATCCATTATTACAGGTTGGCATTTGATCTTGAGATAATTATAAAATTACAAAACTTTAAGAAGTCATAAACTTGAAACTTATACAATATCCCTAGCAAAGTCCAGGAAATAATCACAGCCATTTTTTCCTAATATTTATTTCACAGTGACTGGTCAATGTTTAACGTAGGCTTTTTCTTTATTTTATTTAATCTGTTGAAATATTCTTTTTAGATACGATATTTAGTTTTTATAATTTTGACCACTATGAAATAGTGAAACATTTTAAACTATTTTATTTGAAAAGAAGTAATAAGATATCTCAAAATCAAAAATAAAATTTCTTAAAGCACAAACGTAAACATAAATTACAATCATTTTAAGATAGAACGCTTTTAGAATATTACACTCTCTTTTTAAAAAGGTTCACGGGTTTACATAAAGTTTGTTTTATAATTTATTGGAGACTTGTAACAGAAATAAACATCTATTACTTTCCAATTTTAAATTTGGAGCTTCAAAGTTTAGGATCAAACTAAAACTCTTTTGTTAGGTATAACATGAAACAAGAGTGATAAAATTAATTAGTCTAAAATGGTCAGATCTGTTTAGATAAGTGATAAGAACAGATGTTATAATTTGGTTAAGACGATGATCATAGCCACATGGATATTCAATACTTGCGTATCTGTTTCAAAACTTAACCGTAAATATAACCATTTTATATTTGTTTCACGGTTCAGTGATAAAACTCTTAAAACTCTTCAGACCTTCTATATTTTACTACTAATTTAGTTATTCAAGATTTAAAACAGTAAAGTTTCTAAGGCTATATTTGATAAATATATGTAGATACACAAATGTATATGTGTATGCGTGTGCGTTTGAGTGTGCAAAGATTGTAATATTGGAATAATCGTCTCGAGTAGGTTGGTTTTTATTAGTTTCGTTTGCAAACAAATCGTCCGTAAATTCATCATAAAATAAAATTGTACAAAAGTGTCTAAAAGTCACAAAAGTCACGTTTCAGTCTCGTGTCATATCTGAGTCTGTTGAGCTTCACTTCATTTGTCAAGACGAGACTAGTGTTCTTTAGTTCTTGTTCATTCATCGTTAATAGTTACGGCGATTTTGTGGGTCATTAATGCCAGCACGAACGCTTTCAAATGTGCCCTTCTATCCAGTCATTAGACTATGCCGTGACATTATTATCCTCGCGTATTTTTTTTTAATCTCTATCTACAAACAACTTAATAGGCTACCAGTTATGGCACGTATATCAGTTCAGTTTTCTATCTCGGCATAACGAATAATAGTAATTTTTCTCAATTGCCTAATTTTATTCTTCTATAAACTATATTTAATACGTGTAGAAAAGCTAAATTAACGAAAGTTTTGTTGCTCGGTGAATCTAGTTTCGACTATGTTGACATAATAATAATAATAATAATAATAATAATAATAATAATAATAATAAATACCAAGAAACAATAGATCATCTAATCTCAGGATGTTCTATACTTGCCCCAAATGAATATAAAAATCGTCACGATAGAGTGGGGCAATACTTACACTGGACAATGTGCAAACACTTTGGAAAATGTGTAAGCAAACACTGGTATGAACATCGGCCAGCGCCGGTTACAGAAATAGAAGATGTCACCATTCTATGGGATTATACCATCCACACAGACAGAAAATTGAAGCAAATAGGCCGGACATCATTGTCAAAAACCAGAAAGAAAAAACTTGCCTACTAATTGATATGGCTTGTCCAGCGGATTGTAACATATGGCAACCAAGGAATTTGAAAAACTATCAAAATACAAAGACCTGGAAATTGAAATAGAAAAAAAATGTGGAAATTGAAAACAAGAATAATACCAGTGGTAATAGGTGCACTTGGAATTATAAAAAATGGAACAAAACAACACATTGAAAGAATCCCTGAAACCCCAGCTTAAGAGACATACAGAAAATTGTCTTATTAAGTACAGCACACACTAAGGAGAACTTTGTCTATGTAACGCTAGCAACTTCATCGGAGATAAAAAAAAAAAAAAAAAAAAAAAAAAAAAAAAAAATTAACATGAAATGTGGCCATAACAACACACCACGACCTGCCTTAGGTCTTTCCGCAGACTTGGTAGGTGGTGTGTCCATAACAGAAATCGAATGATGATGATGATAATAATAATAATAATAATAATAATAATAATAATAATAATTAAAGCACAATACACCCGCGGAAGTTGCAAAATAGTTAAAAAAGAAAGCAAAGACAAATGCAACGACCAGATACAGAAACAATGGCAAGATAAACCGCTTCATTGTCAATACTCTACCCGTACCAAACAAACTAACGTAGACAAAACCTGTACCCATCAGTGGCTACGTAATGCAGGGTTGAAAGCTGAAACTGAAGGTTTTATCATTTCTGCACAGGACCAATGCTTGTTAACGAGGAATTATCAAGCACATATACTAAAATATTGTGTTAGCCCAAAATGAATAAATATCCAGAAACAATTGATCATCTTGTATCAGGTTGTACGATATTGGCACCCACTGAGTATAAAACCTGGCATTACAGAGTGAGCAAATATCTGCACTTGAAAATATGCAACTTCTCCGGGAAGGAAACTGAAAGAAACTGTTATGAACACCACCTAGACCAGGTCACGGAGACAGGGCTTCAGAGTAAATATAATGAGTCGATCAATGACGCAGAAGCAGAGATGACAGAATACTTAAAGCTAAGCTACAAAGAATAGTAAATAAGCGAAAAATGCAGACTCATTATCAGATAAAACAAGGTAATCATAACGGTTACATTGAGTGAAATAGTTCTTCAATGTTTTTGCTTTACTTCATATATAATTAACAACATTTCAAAACATCATTCTATATGACCTAACTATTTAAAATTTGTATCCAGTTATTTAACCAAATTGATAATTTTAATATAAATATGAAATAATCGCTTGCATTATCTGGTATACTCATCTTGTTCAAGTGAGATTTTATTAAATAAATTTTCTAGAAAAACGCAAGAATACGTTTACGTATTCTTGCATGTTTCTAGATGTCATTCACAGTTAGCAATTTCTCTCTCTTACAAATGTTTATTCACCTATTGTCAATCATATATAACAAAATAATCTATTATACTAATGAATTATAATATAAATATAAAAATACGTATTGTATGCGGCACTTTATCACAACCAATGCATGCTGGAGTCCTTCTTTACGTTTATTATTGAAGTAATTATTTCTTGTTTCTCTGTCCAGTACAATTAACATAAAATGACATTGATTAGAATTTTATTCGATGAAAGATTGAAAATATAATAATCGAAATTGTAATTAACACATTGACAAACCTGTAAAATGTTATATTACAAAGTTTATATTAACGCCCTTGATTCTTGTATGTTCATGTTTTTTTTTTTATGTAAATCTCTTTAGATGCAATTAAGAGATCCTGGACAGCCATGTAACCACTTGTAAATCAACGATGAAAAAATAATCTACTTTTATACAATCAAGTTCGTAATTGTAGAAGTTTTCGTCTGTACATGCCGTACGGATTTTTGTTATACATTATCGATTTGAACTTCATCTACTTCTCACCAGTACTTTAATTCTTTTCCCATTCTCTCTCTATTTATCTCCCTCGCTCCTCTTTTCTCTCTTGTTGCAAACATTATCCTCTACTTTCTTTACATAACTTTTCATGTCACCTTTTTATTTTGTGTTATATTTCTTCCCTCTTCTCGCTTCATCTATCGCCATTAATCAAACGGGAGCTCACAAAATAAGCAAATACTCAGAGGGAAAGAACAAACATCGACAAAAAAGTCAGGATGGAAAAGTCCTCTAATTAAAGCCATCTGCTATTTATTCTTTTCCAGAGATCCCGAGTTTGTAGTTTTCCATTCACTCTCTATAATTGTTACCATCAATTCAGTTTCTGTTTTATTGTAGGATAGCCTCATTCAGCCTCTGAAAAAATTCCCAGTAACAATGAAGTATATGAAATAATAGTAGTCGTAATAATAAGGAAACGATTGTTACGATCATTTTTGTTAGTGTTAGTCATTATGAATAAATACAATTACTATTACTAACACTAAGATTACTATTGCTAATAATAATAATAATAATATCAATGTTAATAAATGTTCTACTATGCAAACATGATCAAATAGGTGATAAAGAAAGTACAAAGAAAACCAGCAAAATAAAAAAAAATAAAGTGTTAATTAATCTGAGAAATAAATGGGAAAAGAAACTCTTACATAACTGAGAGCCATTGTGGGTACAGGATAATTACTGTTGGCAAAATAACGACGCATCCGTGGTTATGGAGTTCTGTGTTGAAACCAAAAACGAAGAGATTTATTTTAGCTATTAAGATAAAAATCTGCCGATAGGATCCTAACAGAAACGTATTTTAATGAATTTGTTTCACCCAAAATGTCGCTTTGTAAAAGTCTATGAAAAAAATTGACGACCTAATACATGAGTGTTGTGCCTTAATCTTCTTAATGTATTTAAATATAAACATAATAGGTTAGGGAATTGAAATAAAGAAATGATATGAACACAAACCGCAATCTGTGCTAGAAGGTGAAAATGATAGTTCTCTGAGAAGTCACGATACATATTCGACGACACTATACAGGACAAGAGATGAGACTTAATAAGAGAAGGCTTCAAAAAAAGGTATATCGTATGTCATAGACATGGCTTCACGTCTGATAAAAAGATTTTAACAAATTTTCAAAATATAAGGACCTGGAAATAGAAATTGCGAGAATATGTTATTTAAACACAATTATTATTTCAGTTATCCTAGGAGAACTAACAAAATTAAAACAATACCGGCAAACACATTAAGAAAACTGCCGAAAAATCATTTGTGATACAAGTGATTGTGTTACTTATCGCCGCTTACAGGACTTAGAAAAAGATTTCGCATTGAAATACGCTCAATAAATTTCTAAGACAAACCTTCCTTTATCTCAAGTCTTAGGTAAAAAATATCGTAACTGTGTATATCAACAAATCAGGAAATCTAATAATAATAAATAATAATTATATGGCATTCAGTACCTACAGTGAAACTGACAACAGGAAACAGGTGGGATCCTAAAACACTAAACAGAGAAACTAAAATGTAAAAAAAAATCGTTCTGGCTTTTCTATGAGCAAACAAAGTCAACCGCAGATGAGATGGCACATAGATAAAAAGAAACTTCAAGGAATTAACTGAGAACTAATAACTGAAATGCAACAATTATACACGAATAGAAGGCCAATATAGGTTAGAGACATTACGGCGAGTGAGAGGAATCACCGAATCATTTGGTGAATGCAGAGAGCAGCCTCCGAAGTAGAAAAATAGATATGGCTGGGTAGAAAAGCTTAGCAATTGGTAATTGTACAAAAACTATGGTTTATATACAAACCGGGAGAACCTTTAAAGATTAAAAATGTCAAATCTTCTATGAGAATTTGAAAGACAAATGAATCACACAACTCTGGCTGGTTCCAAATACAGTAGACAAGAAGATTGTCAGATAGTTGGTGTCGTTTTACCAGTAGTATACAGAGTACAAGTAAGAGAATATGAATAGCTTGTAAATGTACGGAACATGTGAAAGAAGTGAAAATATTGTGGAACATTAAAGTGACATTTGTTTTCGTCATTACTGACTCGCGTCGAACAGTCAAAATAATTGTTGCAAACTAGACATTAGCATCCCTAAAATTATCTAGAATAATGAATGGGGCATTAAACGAAGAATCTGTCACTTTCAATTTAGGGAAGGGGAAGTTTATATTATTGGTAAGAAACCTAAAATTTTATTATAATAATGTTCAACGAGTATCTGAATATTTCGAATTGATATGAGAAAATAAAGAAAGTATGTTAGCAGTTAAAATTAATGAAATCTGATAAAAGTATAAGCAATACAAAACATCAGTCCAATTATGTGAATAAATACAAAACTATCGACTATTTATTCAACAAAAAGAATAGGAAAAACGCATAGGAAAATTTAGACATGGAAATAAATAGAAATATCATTAATAGCAAGCCAGAACAAATCATGAGAGGTAATGATCTGTCGGTTAAAATCGATAAAGATAGAAACAGAGAGAGAGAAAATGAAAACATAAAAGTATAAATAGGACTAAGAAGCATAGAAGCAGAAAAAAACCTAAAATTCATAATTGGATGTAAACAGTAATTTACTAGGACCTGTATGAGGGACTTCGTTTCAGCAATATAAACAGATGGTTAAAAACGTCGAAACTGTCTGTTATTTAAAAGTTGAAAATTTCACCAGACCGTGCGGGTAGCGTAACAGTTATCGGTGCGGAAAGTTAAATGGAAAAACCAAGTTCAAATTTCCGCCTAGTTCGTTCCATTCACTTTTGTAAATGACTCCATCTCTTCTCCCTGCTACCTAGCTAAGAGTTAAATAGTAATGTCGTGTGGGCTCTTTACATTTGGGTTAGCAGCGATTATAAAACAAGAAAACTCTGAATTTGCAAACCACGTGGAAGGAAACGGAAAATCAATCATCTATCTTTATTGAAATGTCATGGTGATTCACATAACCTAAAGAAACAGAATTTTAGAAAATCTTGATCGGCTTCGCCCTGAAGGGAACTGTCATTAAAAGTATTCACGCGGGTCATTCATACCAAACCGAAAACTGACAATTACATTGAGCGATTAAAAGATTCTTAGTAATGGGTGTAACCGAATCACACCATGGTCGATTTATCAAGACGGTGATTCTTGATGCTATCGGTCAGTAGATGTGATCGCAGTATGCGGTGATTTTGGAAAGTGCCTGAAAACCATATGACGGTTTAACCCAAGACTTATGAATGACACTAGATTTGAGTTAGCTAAAAGTTACAAGTAATCACGGCCTTGTTAAAAGAAAAAAAAAAGTTCATCACGCCAGATTATGCGCTTACTCCCAGAAAATGTAACTAATGTCTGCTCAGCGAAATATGAGTATAAATCACAGGTGGCTCGTTTGGGTGTTTAATAAACACAATATGTACCTTGCGAACGTCTACGCAAAAGAGATTGAGTAGTCACCGTAGGAGACGGTTGTGCTCAGAAATCGTGTAGCCAGATATTATATATATATATATATATATATATATATATATATATATATGTGTGTGTGTGTGTGTGTGTGTGTGTGTGTGTGTGTGTGTGTGTGTGTGTGTGTGCAGGTATGTAGAAAAGTAGAAAAGAACACGTTAGGTAAATAATCCGAAGTTCTTTAGTATTTTTGTTTTTATTTTTACAAAACAGTGCTCCATACAGAAGTAGAGCTTAAATTATAATTATTTTTTAAAAAAATATCATTCCTTCGCTACATAAGATATATATTATTTTTTATTATTATTTTTTATTATAATTTTATCATATAGACAAAACCACTTTACTCACTACGACGGGTGAGAATCCAAAATGGTTATACATAAACTCTGTGATTGCTCCTCAATGAAACTTCTGTGTCTGAATAATAAAATTCTGAATTTAAATATATAAACAGTTTAACAATTTTATGCAGACATGTTCAAGTGTCGAAGCGACAAAAAAATTTATATCTCGTTTGTTTAGTGTAAGTGCTAGCAAAACGGTTTGAAAGAAATGTCTATATTGAAAAATACATTTCTGACGGAATGGAACAATTATTTTATTTTAAAATGCGGTGCTAATATCAAAATATTAGTAATTGTATCTTATATAATTATGATTGAATAATTTCCTAAATAATATTACTATTGAAACTACCTCCCACATGTACCGCTCAGAATTACCTGCCATATAATGCTAAAACTGTTAGCGGTATTTCTGGGAGGTATTTGTGGGTGGTATTTCTGCCTGTAATATAGCCAACAATTATTAATAACATTTACAAAAATAAGCTTTGTGCTTGCTCTTATATACTAACACTCAAAGTCAATATCATATCGCTCTCTTTACATATATATATATATATATATATATATGTGTGTGTGTGTGTGTGTGTGTGTGTGTGTGTGTGTGTTGTGTGTGCGTGTGTGCATGTGTGTATATGTGTGCATTTTCTACATTAATTTTTGCCTTTAATAATCCTTTGTCGGTTGTTGTTTCTTCGTTCTTTATCATCTCCCCTGACGTGTGATTTATAATATTTAAACTGTCACCCATAATGGCTGATGGAGAGTTTGCTTATTTGAAGGGGCACCGGAAGCCGCCGCAGGGGGAAGTCGGTTCAACACTGCTCTCTTTTGTGCGAGCAGCTGATCAATTCGCTTTAAATTTCCAGCTCCAGATCGATTCTGCCGAACCAAGTGGACAAGCAGTGAACTGTGAATGGGCAAACAACACACAACAGAGCAATAGTTCCCAACTTGCTTGCTATGAGGTTAGAGCAGTTGGACTTCAAGGTCTCAGGTTTAAACACGATTCACTGTTGCTCTCATAATTTAGAAGGTTTTTTTTTATGCAGTTGCATGATTTAAAGCAACTTCAATCATTTTTATATCACTTTTTAAGATATATTCAATTAATTTGATCTGAATTTATTGTCGCTATTCATTAAACCAATAAAATTAGAGCTTTGCTGTACCTTGATACATAACAATGAAGACAATGGATACTTTTTTTTTCTTACTGCCAAAGTTAAACATTTCAGAATCTGATGCCGGTGTCTAATCAAGTACTTAATAAAAATATTTGTTTTAACCGTGATTTGATCTATAAAGGAAAAATTAAACAAAATATAATTTAAATTAAATAAAAAATGTAAATAATTTAATACTTTGTCAAAACTTTAAGAAGTTAAGAAAGTGGCAGATCTACAAACAATACAGTAAAGCGTAGAGATTACATGTGAGCAAAATCAAAGGAAGAATAGAGAAAATAGCAAATAATATACAAATTAAATATTAAAGTTCTAGAATGGTTAAGGCAAAATATCAATTTAAAATTTGATAGATATATTTAATTGAATGCTTATAGTGGCATTAACGAAATTAGTAAAATAAAGAGAAATATATCTTTTTAAAGTATGACAGGATAAGGTTAAAAAGCCTATTTGAAATTCATGGGACATCCTGTTAAAGAAAGTGCGTATTCATAATGGAGAAAATCATCTCGAAACAATTGTGTTAAAAAATTGAATATTTATGAAGAAAAGGATATTTTTAAATGCGTCAATAGATTCATGTTTACATAAAGATAAATTTCGATGAAAAAAGGTAACCGATTTGTATTTTGGGTCATTGCACTTTTTCCTTAGGCACAACTTGACGTAATGGCGATTTACAATATCCGTGCTATTTAACAGAGGTTTTGACCTCCTCTAAAATTTAAAAACCAATCAACAGTTACTTTAAACGTTACATTTAGTGGATACATTTGAGTAAACAGTATATATTTGTTCCTGGGTCTGTGAATTCGTGACAAAACGTGCCTTCCGGTCACACTTGTAGGGATAATTAAAGCATAGCTCAGCGTTTCCTTAGATCGCTCAACCACGTAAGACTTCCATGATCAAACAAAGTCCAGTTAGCATGTTTAAGAAATGGACAGATCTTGCAAAGATAGGCTAAATACTATTTTCGTTTCTGATACTATAAGATATGCTATTTTCATGAGTTGAAGTGCACAGTATCAGGGATAGAGCATATATAAATAGGAAAGTGGTCGCATATGACGTGAAGATTGCATTTAGCCTGAAACAGACTGTCTCCTCTGGGTGTTAACATCAATATTCACAGAGACACACACACACACACACACAGAGACACAGACACACAGAGACACACACACACACACACATACACACACACAGACATATATATATATATATATATATATATATATATATATATATATATATATATATATATATATAGTCACAATATTATCAAAACCACTTCGATAATGGGTTATGAAAAGGAGATATTTGAAATATTATATTCAAACACTAGGAAATTAAGAAATTAATTCTCACGGGGAAATATAAGCTAAAATTTCATTAACAAATAAATATTTTAGTTTCTAATCAACCTTGTGTAAATTAAACATTGTTGGGCAAATGCCCAATGCAGGCACACACACACACACACACACATTATATATATATATATATATATATATATATATATATATATATATATATATATATATATATATATATATATATACAGATAATTCCCAAAAAATATAATGATATTTAGGCACATCCCTGCAAATGTATGTGTTTATATGTACATTTTGTATGGGACAATGACTATTAATGTGTATGTGCATATGTAAGTTTGCAGAATGATATATATATATATACATATATATAGGTATGAATTTTGAAGGTAAGTATTTATAATTTTATATTGGCTAACATGTGTACTTTGTGAATGTATATATCTAACTTTGTATGTTTGCAGCAGCAAGAACTAAAAATAATTTATATGAAAAATAAAAAATGAAAATATATAATTAAAAACAAAAATCAATGGACAGGATATGGGTTAACAATTGGTAAATACATTAAAATACAAAATAAATTAGATTAACGTGAATGATTGAAATAGGCCATGATAATTTATTGTAAGTAGCGAGTGAAACTATATTAAAACAAAAGAAAAATACATGAACAGAGAAAGAAATTAAGAAAATGTATTTTTAAATCTGTGCGTGTCTGTGTCCGATTGTGTGTGACAAATAATTACAATGATAAGTCGAAGGTGCAGGAGTTTGTATATTTATAAACTTGCACACTCATATTTGATATACAGATACAATCTATCTATCTATCTATCTATCTATCTATCTATCTATCTATCTATCTATCTATCTGGTATAGTAAGAAATTGATCGGAAATATACTGATCAGAAAGTATGAATGCATTGTTTTCTACAGTAATTTCTGGTTCCACTCATTTTTCCATGTCTAGAGCCTAGAGCCATGAAACCTTTATGTTCATCACGTAATTTTAAACACTAGAACTACGTCTGTGAAACTTTATTAACCATTCACATACATTCTGATATTTAATCATTGAAATATTAAAAAATCATTCAAAAATGCCTTCCTTTTTCAAATATGTATGCTTTGGAGAGCATTAAGCCAAACCTGTTATGAACTCAAACCTCAAATTATTTGAAACAAGTCCATTTGAGATAACCATTTGATCAGAAACATTGTCCTGCAAAATGATTTTAACCAGTTAATCTCAACATTTCAATTAAAACGTTTCCTTTAATCATCAGAGCTAATCAGACTAATATTATGCATTAACACTTTTCTGAAATGCATTTATTATCCCCAAATTCCGAAGTCAGGATTTTTTCTGTTGACTTTGGGTTTTGAATTTATGTATCCGTGGAAATCTTGAGTGACACCATAGCATGTATTGTTGCTTCGACCGTAAAGTTTTAATTATGTAGTATTATCAGTGGCAAGACATTACAAAAATGTATATCTCGTTGCTTTTTGTTCAAACTCTTTGTTTTATATGGCTCACAATTTAACTACTCTTCTTCTTCTTCTTCTTCTTCTTCTTCTTCTTCTTCTTCTTCTTCTTCTTCTCCTCCTCCTCCCCCTCCTCCTCCTTCTTCTTCTTCTTCCTTCTTCTTCTCCTCCTCCTCCTTCTTCTTCTTCTTCTTCTTCTTCTTCTTCTTCTTCTTCCTCCTCATTCTTCTCCTCCTCCTCCTCCTCCTTCTTCTTCTTCTTCTCTCTCCTCCTTCTTCTCCTCTTCCTCCTCCTTCTTCTTCTTCTTCTTCTTCCCATCCACCTGTGTAATTTCTGTAGTTGTTCATAAATAGTGTACTTTTGTAATCTCTGCTAAACTTTGCTCCGCCATCCATTTACTCATGGTGGATTCGTAGGTTATGCATTGTCTCTCTCGCAGTAACTTTTGCTTTTATTTCTGTTCTTGAGCGTCAAATATTTATTACACCTTTCCTCACTGCGTGCCCCCCAACAAAAAAAATTCACCTGTATCTTCCTAAGGTATATGTGTCCTTTTCATTTCCATTTTTATAGAACTTTTACTCTCATGATCAGTCCATGGTATTCTCGGCATCCTTCTGTAGAACCACATTTATGTTGCTTCAAGTGTCTTCTTCATCGGTGAGAGATTTTTCAGTAGTCACTGCCATATACAAAGGCACATATATAAAAATTCAGTACCCTTTTCTTAGTTTGTAATGAAGTTTTTCTGTTTCTTAATACTTTGCTTAGCTTTTGGAAGGCATCCTTTGCTATTCCATCGTGACTCCGAATTTTAGTGTCACACTTTTCCGTCTTCTGTTACAATTTGCCTGTTTCGCTGTTCCTTTTGCAAACAAACATGAAATTCTGTCTTCTTACACTTGATGTTTAATTCTTTCTTCTCGCTTTTCTTCACTAACTTCTGTAGGAGATTTCGTCGTTTGTTTTCTCTACCTGCTATCATCCCCGTATCATCTGCATTATGATAATGTTAACATTGTGGTGGCCAATAATGAATCCTGCTAGGATTTCTAATTCTCCCTGAATGAATATTTTTGTTTAACTGATTTTTCTACTAAACAAAAAAGAAGAAAAACAGCGTACACTCTCAATATAACAAGGAGTGAACAATTAAAAAGCACATCCCTTAGTAATATATAAATGCTGAACAGACTGTCAATTCTGTTACTATGCTTACTACTCTTATAAATGATTGCCAATTTCCCCACGGTAATAATATTTCTTCGTCATTGTTCATCCCACAAAATTAAACAACGAATGATTTCCATGGACACTGCAATCATCAATCTAGTATGAGCAACTTACTTAAACCAATGTTTGCCTTAAACATAAAAACTTTTCACTTGAATCAAACATTTTCTAGTATGATAACAATTTTTATTTCCCGTTTCGTGCCACTTCAGGACATGAGCGATCATATCTCTGCACATCTTTCAAACATTTGTTACACTAAGCATTGTTTGTTCACTTAGCATCTCTTTTTGATTATGTTCCATCATTCATCTATACAAAATCCTTAAGGATGCTACTCAGTGTTCCTTTATATCTCTCTTGCCTTCAATATGTCTTGTTAGTATGAAATTCTCCGAGCTGTCCAAGAAATTTCATTTGTCTCTTTCTTATCTTAAGTAAATGTGATCTTTTCGTTCCTAATTTCTTTCAAATTTCCTCGTTGCTCACCTGTCCTTTTCATGATGTTCTCTCTTGAACCAAATTTAAATTATTTCAAGTTACTTCTACCTTTGTGAGGAAATGTCCAGCATTCACTATCATATAATAGGATTGATATAGCATTTGAGTATTCTTATCTTTGCTTTCAAAGAAAATGTTTTGTTTCTTCATATTTTGTTTAGTTTTGGAGGTATCTTTCTATATTCCAGTTCGCCTAAGAATCTATAATCTGGGATAAAAGTGTATGTTTGAATTTCCTTGCAGGAAAATGGGCATATACAGTATGTTGTAGCTTTTGCTTTACAATTCATATCAGAATTTTTGAGTTTAACCTGGTTATATTCAATGTATGTACCTTTGCAGAATAAAGTTAGGTAACGCTTTATTTCATCTTTCCGCTATTATTGAAACTATTTATATTCGCACTATTGTCCTCATCTTTGTTGTTTAGACGTGGACTTCCCACAGAATTAAACACCGAATCCCCAAAATTCAGACAGAAACTGTTAGTTCAGCTATAATTTTCATTTAATCTCTCAGTTTGTTCTATATATATTTTTTTTTACTGAATTTGTTTTTATGTGAGTTTTAAAAATTAAAGCAGTGATAAAACATCCAATTCAAACTATTCTCCGACTGTAAAATTATTTTACTAAATTTATGAAAACTATTTAATGTATTTAATATAAACTTCTGAGTTATTTTAAACTATGACATTTTTAGATAAAACAATTTAAAGATTTCTTATCATAACGTGGTGTTTGAATACCCTTCTAATTTTTGCCTTAATATTTAGGAACTAACAAGTAAAATTATTATCATTAAACCTTCAATGAAAACCTATGTCAAGTAACTACAAAAATTTTCCGATTTTAGTCAAAATATGTGTGTCAATTTTACCTAGTTTTATTTGTTTATTGGCAAAACAAATGAAACCTATTTTTATATATTTAATTTTTTGAAACTTGCAAATTCCTTTTTAATAATCGGCTTATAATCCGGTTATTCAAAAGGTTTTCCCTTTTTATTTAACTTATAAACATCCACAAATAGCATCGAAATCAATACGTAAATAGCAATAAAATTAAGGACTAAAGAGTATGTCTCTAATATTTAAATGAGCTGCTTCAAACATCTGTAGTATTGACGTTGTGCCAATACACCAGGGGATTAACGGGAAGGATGAAATTTCATTGGATTCAGCATTTTCTTGTAACAATTATAATTGCTATTGCGTTTAGATCTCGTCTAAAATGTGAATAGAGTTTCTTTTGTTTTTTTTGTTTCTTTGTTTGTTTTTTTTGTTTCTTTGTTTGTTTTTTTGTTTCTTTGTTTGTTTTTTTTTGTTTTTTTTTTACTTACTATAATTAATAGCTGCAACCAATGTCGGGAAGAGAGGTGCGTAAGTCACAATATAATTCCCTATATAAAGTATTATTCAAATTAAATTACTTATTTGCGTCTACACTTAATAATCACAGTGGTGTACAAGTTATTCTTAACATTTACAGGAAGTTTTGTAATTTATTTCTCGATCTATAAACGTTGGAAAAAACGGAACCGATTTGTCCTTCTGGTTTATTTGCATAATATATATATATATATATATATATATATATATATATATATATATATATATATATATATATATATATATATATATATATATAAAATAAATATGATTTAAATGATAATTTTATCAATGATAACATAATCAGCCAATGCAATTAAAGGAAATATGCCGTATAGCAAATTACTGCTTATAATATATTTAATCAAGACATATAGAAAAATGCAAAAATATTGGAATGTTCTTGATCGGACAATGAAATAGCAAGTGAAATTAAAATATTTCGAAGTAAAATATCCCAATAATAACATCAATTTCTGTAAATAAAATATTTCATCAAGTATTTAGATGTCATTACTCATTATATTCCATATACACTGCTAAAAAATAGCAACATGTGGTAATTATTTTGTCTTAAGTTCGATAATTTTCTTTATTATTTGAGCAGAATTGCTTTTATGGGATTTAATAATTATTTACTTTTTTTATTTTTGGCAGAAATATCATTAAATATTTAACTTAAATAACAAACTGAAAAATGTAGTTAACTGTGCTACCAGCTTTGAATTGTTCGCGCATTTTCCAGATATATCTATGAGGTATCTTAAGAATTTTAGATGTATCTGGAAAAACAAGGGCAATAAATTACACAGTGAAATGTGCTGGTTAAGCCATACTTATGACCATCAAAACTAGAAATGAGTTAAACATTTTTTCTAAACACACAGCATGCTACCTACAATATAAGGACATTATATAAATTTATATATATATAAATAAATGTGTAATGTATCCATAAAATTGAGATTCTGTACCTGGAATAAAATTTCTCCAACGAGCCCTTTGTCACGCAGACTCATAGTAGAAACTGGAAGTCAATTTCCTATTTTTGTGAAAGTCTGTTCTATTTAAATCAAATACAGATTTGGCAATTAAAGATTCGATTCTAAAATTACTAATAGAAAAATAAATGACTCGTTATATGTTGATTCAAATTCCAGTATATTATCAATGAATATAATTCACGAAAGAATCAATCCATCATGTCAGTCTGATTTCAAATAATAATTTGATAATTTTAACACTGACATTTACTTGTTTATATTAGGTAAAAGCATTTACAACCTCAACAAGTTAGCTGGTTCGCATACTCAAAACTGACTCAATTAATCACAACATATTTCAGTTCATCTATTCTTTTTAAATAAATACGTCGGAATTCGCTCTTATAAAATCTGTGTCACGTACTAAATATCAAAATTTATTTCCAACCATAGAAGTTGCCAAATCCCTGATCATTTGTGGCCGGGGATCAGTGATATGAATATGTCGCTAGAGATCAGTCTCCTCGGCAATACCTCTCATGGTAGTAAAATAGATAGGGTAAAAGCTATTCGTTTCTGGCGGTTAAGCGAAACTATTCTTATTTTTCGGCATTTATGTATATAGTCCAATGTTAAAAAAGAAGCTCCCTGGTATATAATGTACAGTTGAGTGGTATTAAAATATGATATTATATTCTGTATCGAACTTTACTTTTATCTGGAATGTTATGATCAGTTTTTAGAAAAGAAATTGAATGCTCGGACCTAACCAGCCAAGTTAAAGATGTAAAACTTTTTGCGAAAGTCGTTTTCATTGAACTGGATTATAGGTTGATAGGATATTGTATTATTAAAATGTATTCAGCAGACAGATGTCCTCCTTCCTCACTTTTATATTCATATGTCAAAAACGGAAACGGAATTCGCAGACTGCTGTAGAGGTAAAATGTGTCAGAATATTTTACGGAGAAAATTGCAAAAATTTTAGCGTGCTCGTTGATTCAATTTTCTTTAATATTATACACTTGAAGTGACAGACAACAAATTATGAGAAAGCATGAAAGAAAAAAAAAGCGACAAGAAATTGTTTGAACATTGTAATTCTTTCAAATTAAGATAATTTCGTTATATCATTGTCTTTGTTTAAGACGTCTTCTTATAGCACGCATCGATTTATATATCATTCTTGTCTTATAGTGTTTTAATCTGTGCAAACTAGGTTATCCGGAGAACGATTGCTATATTCGAAGAACGTTTCAGAAATCACGGAAGGTGGTGTGGTTCTAATAAGATTTACTTGAGTGAAAATAATATGTTCGGATGCAAGAAAAGATCGAATTATCTTCAAATACGATAAGAACTATGAAACATTTCTTTTTTCTTATTCTACAGCCTAATAAAATGTAAGGTTTTACCAATGTATCATGGCAATTTAGTTCCGATTGTCGTTCGTCTTTTCTGCTTTGGCGCGCACAGTGTGTTATTACGCTGATGCGATTGGACTAGACATAAAGAATGTGAAAAGAGGCAAAAAGTGTTCAACGTCGTTAAGGGAAAAGAATAAAGAAATGTCCTGAAGATTTACACGCTGAGACAAAAGGTTCAATGATTGACATCATCAATTAAGATTAGGTAGGTTGAAAAATAGCTTAATCAGACACGTTAACCACACCACAAGGGCAACTGACGATCCTATTTCTTTGAGAGATAAATTTACCTATTCCGAATTCGCATATGAACACTTTAGGAAACAGTCATTCGTCCAGCATTTATTTGTAAAAGAATTATCTTTTAGATGGAAAAGTAGAATTTATGGTTCAATTCTATAACTATGTAGCTTCGTGATTTGTCAATCAGTTGATTGGAATTCCATTGCTGATTATTTTAGGCGATACTTGTTGACTGATTAGGAGTGTAGATTTTACAGCACATTTCGTAAGCTACGATGATCCCAAACAGATTTGAATGTCTTGAACAAAACGAATGTATAATTTTGAATTTTACCAACAAATACTCCATCAAAAATAGTATGCACATTTAAATTGGTTATTTTTATACAGATATAGATGTAGTTACTGGATTAGAAACAAAATTAAAAATATTACTCAGCTTTAGTATTCTAAGAACTATAATAATAAAATATATTAACAACTTTTATTTTTTATCTAAAATAGTATATAAAGTTAGCAACTAAAATGTAATGTTCAGATTTAATTTTCTAAAATTATTGTTGAATTAAAGAGTACTAAATTTAAAAATCAACTGGGGCAATCCTACATGTGGTATGAACTCTTGTCTTTATTTTAAAGATAATTTTATGCCAAATATGCACATATTTTCTTCCCTTAGATTCTTAATACTTACCATAAACAATAAACCAAAAAATGAATACTTAACCACTCACTTGCTGACAACATTAAAACAGGATCATCTACTATACTTAAGAAATAAAAATACACATTTCGCTAAGAGCCTCTTTCCATTGAGTTTAAACTGAACATTTAGAAAGAATCTGAATTCTTTTCAGATTTTCGAAAGAAATTGTTTTCATATTACAATTCCTTGTGATGGAAGAATAATTTATAACAAATTTGTGATTCATAAGAAAATCTTGAGAATTCTATTTTTTAAATCAGGATTTACCATTTATGATGCACATAAATTTTTAAAAATTTATAATAGAGTAGTTGTCAGATTAAAAATCCCCATGTCAAATTTGTAAAAATGTCAAAATCCTATTACAGAAAATTTTAAATTTAAACTTATAAAACCCTCAAAACCGTCTAGGATTACATTACTTCTATGTATTTGAAATATTTTACGTACGTTTCAAATTATTTCATATGTTTATTTATGAATTTGTTTTATATATTTTATCAGAAATGCAGTTTGTTATATCGAATAATAAAAGCGATATTTAAAGATGTATACATTTTAAAAACTGTGTACTTCAAAATTATCCATTTCTATTGTTACTATTAGCAAAAAAATATGGAAATTGAAGAAGATATGTTTTGCCGTAAAATTACATCTAAAATATTATTGCTAATCTTTCAAATATAATCATTTTATAAATATTTTTTTTATTTGCAAAGGATATTTATGAAGTGTAAGAAGATATTTTATTATGTCGGACCTTGTACATTAGTAAAAAGTTAAATAATCATATTATTTTTTGTTATTTATCTAAAAGTGTATTGTATTTCCATGTTCATCTCTCCCATTTTAAGTTTGTATTTAATATCATATCTGAAATCATTTTCAGCAAATCGCTATTGTTTTCTGCATACTGATGTAAAAAATAAAACTTGTTTTTTATTTAGTCTTTCTCATATATAATATAAAGTTGTTAAATATTCTGTATACAGTAAGTAATAATAAATAAATCAGTTTTACTTTCTGAAGTTTAAAAACAATTTGAACTTTCATAAATAAAATGTGGCTTATTTGAATTATGTTCTATGTTTTTAATCAATTACTCATCTTCTTTTTTTAAATTAATATATTCAGATAATTGATGCTGAATACCTAACAACTTATAAACTTAGCTAAACTAGAAGTAATGTAAATGCATGTAATGTAAACCTAATCATTAATTTTCTTATGTGCGACCAATAATTTATATGAAAATATAAAATACAACTAATCCGAAATATATTCAGACTATGATTAATTATTCGTTGTAATATTCGGATTACTGATCTTTTGTAATATTCTTGAGTAAGTTGAACCGGTGGACCCTCGACTTGAAGTGGTTAATAGAAAAACATCATTCAGAAGTCCGTTCCTAATCTATCGAAGAGAAACTTAATTTCAACGAATGGAATATGAAGGCCAATGTAAATGAATCGACTTGGTGTATGTTGCATAGCGAACCTTATCTTTGAAAGTATGGAGTGGTGTAACCTAAACGTATACTTCGTCCGAACATCTTCCATGAAAATAGCAGATGAGGCTAGAAATGTTCTATATGTGGAAAAGGTTTTGAATGGTGGAAATCAGTTGATCAACACAAAGCCACTCAAACACTTATAAACTCGGTTGAGCCTGGAATGGATGTTTGGGCAGCTCCGGCCAAACTGTAGTATTTTGGGTCTGATCTGGTTCTTGCAGAGATAGAGCACAGTAAAAGGAATCAGATACTTTCTGTAGCAATATAGAGAGACTACCCTTTTTGCAACGTCTTTAATGAGTTGTTATATATAAGTGTTCCACTTGTCTGATGTGAAATTTTTCCAAACAGACGTTCCAGGCACGTAGCCTCATGGAGAGTACAACCGTTCATTATGACTGGGGGAACCTTGTGGACTACACTCTGATAATGAAACGTTATATTTATTATTCCATATGTTTTCAGAGCAACGATTTCAGAGCAAACACTTTGTTGTCGATATTTTTCTATTTAGAAAAGACACATGTTTTACTGGCAAGCAAAATAATGGACTACAAAACATCTTACGAAATTTGCATTTAAAAATTAAAACACAATCAAACTTACTGTAACATTTAACATTATATTGGAACCATTGCTTTTTTAAGGTTTAGCTTAAATTATGACACGATAGATTCAGAAGTTTCAACAAAAAATTAAATGCTGACGGAATTTCCCTAATTTCACATTTATTCAAATTAACAATATTGACATCTTAGAAAATATAGATCTATTTTTTATCGAAATAAAAAGTGAAAATAAATTGAATAATTATTTAAAGAAACAGGACAAAATATAAGTCCATAGATTTAAAAAAATAATCATGGATTTATCACAAGATATGAACGGAAAATTATTAAGCTATGACAACATATATTGAATAATAATCTTCATTTCGATAAAATATATTCTTTCGATTGTTTTCTTCTGTTCGAATGATTATAACGAAATATGTTAAATTAAAATTGAAATTAAATTGCGTTGCCATATTTAAAATTTACTTTTTTTTTTTACTTCTTATGAACCAATAGGAATCTTTAGTTTGAATCAATATTACAAAATTCGCTATTTATTATAACATCTTGCATTGTTAAATCTCAAAATTAGAATTTTACGGCTTATTAATTCTACATGTGAGAAGAAAGGTAAAATGCTACTGGAACACGCAGAAAAGCGAATCGTTCCATTTGTGGAGAAGTTGCTGGACATGATTAAAAAAAGAAAATTTGTATTCAAGTTTTAATGCTAGAGATTTCCTGCTGTATCGTGGTCAGATACATCGTTGCTAGGTTCGATCAAATCAATATATTACTTGAGAATAACAAACGTTATACAAAATATCGAAATAAATCAGTTGCTATAACATGGTTTTTGCTGATAAAGAAATTTAGGCAAAAACCGAATGGATCTTATTGTCGGTAGTGAAATTGTTTTGACAAAAAGTGGGCAGTTAGCGACAATAACAACAATGTGAAACTCAAGAGATCGTTGGGCATGCAAAATGCATCACCATTAACCGTACGGAAAGTTTGTATTCGTCGACAAAATGTAATGCAGTGTATATGATGAGATAAGAAAGGATTACTCTATTACTAGCGTCTTTGGTAAAGCAAACAATTTATTCTAATAGATATAACATCAATTTAGACTAACTGAAAATAGCAATCAAGAAAAGTGTTGAGAATTATTTATTAGGAAATCCAAATTATTTCATCATGTTTATGTTGTATATATTGCAATTTGTGATTAGCATTTATTCGTATCTTTAGAGACATTACTTAATAAACAAAAACCATTTTGAGCAGGTTTTGCAAGGAGAGATAACATTTTCTGGGACATGTCTTCAATTGAAATATGGTCGAAATAGTAGAAGAAGCGTTTAAGAATCGGTCTGTGATAATACAACATTAAAGATTGTTTCTGGCAGTTAACGTGAGTTTTCTCATCCTTTATTAATTGTTGTCGTACAATGTCTCTGTAAAGCGTAAAGTAAGATAATTTCATTATTTTATTTAAGGAAACAATTATAAAATGAATGATTTATTAGAAAAATTAGGAAAATATTTAATTATGATTATTCAAAACTTGTGCAAATCAGAGGTTCGTTTTAAAAACCTTTTTCCCTGATCTTACAATTAAATGTTCAGTTCCCTTTTGACAATTGCTTACCAAAACTTTACGCATTATCTTTACCCGAGTATTTAGTATTGTATGCATAGTTACTTATATAGTTGTAGATTGGTAGCAAATAATTATTCCTGTTTCTCTTATATTCATTTTAGTTTAACTTCTCATAGGATTGTTTTTGTTTGTTTTTTAATCGGTATCACCCAAGGTAAGGCAGTAAAGCCACTCAGACACAAGGGGTTAAGAACAGTAACGTTAATAATGAGCGGGAGGAAGAAAGTGTAATCACGCGCACAGTCGATAGCGATTGATATTGCTTTTAAAGTTTTGCAAATTATGGTTTGATGGAAAGCATGGAAGTGGAAGGGAGTTCTCCAAGCGAGAAATGCGAGAAAAGAAACAGTTAGCATAGAATTACATCTAGCCAGCATAACTGTAAATTGATGAGATCTTGACTCCAGTCTAGCTCTGCTCTTTAATTAAAAAATGTCTAGGTACCATAGCGAAGAGCTCATCCGAAGAATTGCCATGAACGTATTTATAGAAAAGGCAAAGAGAGGTAACCTTATGTCGGCGGGAAAGTGACTGAATCCGAGCCGCCACACCAGGACCTGTACTATTACTGATTCTTCTTAATGTGGTAGCAGTATTCTAAGCATGGACGAATGGTGGACTTTTAGATATGTTATATTCAGTGTACATGTTACCATATTTATATACCCACAAATTGAACAGGAAAACATTTTGATCGATACCTTCCTGCTTAAACACTTCCTTGAATATGAAAAGAAATTTATCACATAGACCACAGCCGATATCATAGCTATTATGTAAAACACGATGCTTCCGTTCGCTGCATTGTCCATGCTTCTGCAAGGCAATATACAGTTTCCAATTTAGAGTTCTACTAGAATGGTTGCCAAGTTGCTCACTCTTCGTTGCTATTTAACCGCCGAGTTTGCAAGTGACAGATTCCTACTTTTCCCGGGTGTATTTGTGCGGAAGAGATATTAGTGAAATTGGCTCAAAGATTCCTCGTTCCGTGCCTCTGACCTTTACAACCAATTATAGATTGAAATAAATAATAACCGGTAAACATATCCATTGATATACGAGGGTGGGCTGAAAATTTCAATCGCTAACTAGGAAAGAGTGATGCTAAAGCCTGTGAAATCTTGCATGCATTAATTTCACCTCTTCTTTATAATAATTGCATCGTGTTATTCCAGACAAACTCTCACCTGACTGTTCAAAGAATTCATATGTAACTAGTAAAGATTTCTCTTGAAAATCGACAAAATTTGGCATCGTGGAGTTATCAAGCACCTACAGACAAAAAGAGTTTTATCCGCCAAGGTTATTCATGCTGGCATAGTTGCTACCTTAGGGGATGACCCTCTAGTTTTATTAACAGTGCAAAAGTAGTTAGCTGAATTTAGGAGGTGGGAAGCAGAGTTTTGACGATGACCCATTGTCTGGTCGTCTTGCAACTGCCACCACCGATGAAAACATTGATCGTGTTTACCACATGGTGATGGATGATTATAATCTAATAGCCAATACTATTAGCAATCCCGTGAGAAAATAAAGAATCTTCTGCACAAGGAACTTGGCATGACAAAGGTTTCTGATCAGTGCGTTCCACGTCTTCTGACACCATAAAATGTGCAGCAAGCTGATCACATCACAGGAAAATCTGACACTGTTTAAGGCACATCCATCTAGTTTCCTTGCACATTTCCTAACCCAAGATGAGTGTTGGGATCATCACAACACTATGTTTTCAATGATGGAATCAGCCAGGTGCGATTTTGACGACGTCTCTCTCATCAAGCAGAAATCTTCGTCATGCCCAGTTCATTTGCAGAATATTCTCAACTCTCTCATGGTGAACCAGCATTCTAACAATTTCCATTTTTCAGGGGTTAATTAATATAAAAATTGTCCATAGTTGTTACTATTCCGAGCGCTTTCCGTCAGGTCTAGTGTGAGCATGGGAAACCCTTTATGTCCTCATTGAAAACAAGGTATGTGAAACAACGGATAAACTAGAAAATCTACACAAGGTATTTCGACGACATTTTCGTTTTGATAAAATAGATGAAGTTCATAATGTGCTACTTGCCAAATACGAATTACCTATATTGGACACACAACACCCTCCTTAAGTAGACACATTATATACCACAGCTTGAAGCAGAGAGCAATTAATAAACATTTATTAATCCATTATTTACAATAATCTTTAAGGAATATTCTAGTCGAAAAAAAAACCCAAAAAACATTATTTTAAAATTATATTGTTAAGGAAAAATTATTGATTAAATACAGTTCTCCTGCTATCAATCTTACTCTGTTTAGCAATGGAGACGACGTATTAATGGTTTTCTGAAAAAACATAGAAGTGATGCCCAGGTCAACTAGTCGTGCATAACACATGGGCGTCGATAAAGGCATATATTCATTCTCAGATTTCCACTCAGCTAAGCTACTACGTAGAAGACAACAAATGAAATGCGTCATAAAATAAAACATCCTTGATAATGACGATATAAGTAGCCGAAAGCGCTCGGAATAATAACTTTAGACATTTTTTATATTCTTTAAGCTATGAAAAATGAAAAAAAATTCTGGAGAAGTTCAATAAAAGATAAATTAATTCTTCCTTATATATATATATATATATATATATATATATATATATATATATATATATATACACACACACACACATATATTATTATTATTATTATTATTATTATTATTATATTATTATGAACGTTATTTTCGCGGCTCCCAGTGTTTGAGTTGATATCCCGTTTTATTTTTTACTTTCTTAAACAGTGAAATTAATAAAAACTGGCCTAATTCGAGAAGTCAAAATAAGGCAAAATCAAAACTGTGCCTCGCATCTTTATTACTTTTTTCTTCATCGGGGCGCTATAGGGAACCATCTTCATAAAGCAAGGTTTCAATTATCTTTTAAGTAATGCACATTTCTTGTTATGAAAAAAAATGTCTACTCACTACATATATGTGTATAATATATATATATATATATATATATATATATATATATATGTATGTATGTATGTATTGAAAAATCAATTGAAAATAACTGTGTATCAAAACAATGAGATGAACTGATAAAATGTACAACCACAAATATATTGTTTTAATAGATCTGAAAGGGCAAAATTTTAAGCCAATTTTGCATCTATTATCTGTAAATATTCACATTTTGAATTTAACTATGAAATTCAATTATATAAACATTTGAATGGAACAAGCATTAGTTGTAATCCTTTAAAATAATGTCAGTCTGTGAAAGCTTTCTTCAAGTAAAAGTCACTACAATTCTAAGCAACTTTACACAATCATTATGGCAGCTATTTTTAAATTTAGAAAAAAGCGAAGATAGAATAGTTTTGTAGATCACTTTTACGCGTAAACATAGTTGACTCGGGCATGATTTTGAATTATTGTGTGATATAGTGTTTATGTTTATAGCCAAATTTACTGAAGCAATGTGTTCAATCCTTTTTATGTGCCAAATCATTTCAGGACGTCAGCGATTATGGCTCTTCACAACTTCGCATCCCTTTTAATTCTCAGTAATTACTGAACCTTTACAGCCCCTCCCAATTCCTGTTCGGCCATAACTCTGAAACAAAGTTTAAGAATCAATCGTAAAGTTCAAATATCACTACTCCACAACTGGGAAATCGTCTTACAAAACGAGAAATAAATAATTCTTCTCTATTTGAACTGTTAGTAAAAAGCTAAGACCTTCTTTTACTTGAGTAACATATAAACGTACACGTTCACGCAAAGATAAAACCATATAGTCTCTGAAGACACAATTACTCAAGCACACATACACTGAGATATTTGTGTTTACATCCGAAACCTTTTCTATAGCAGTGCAGGCGGTGAGATCTCTCATCCGAAATCAGCTGCTAAAACAGACAAGTTTTGTTGCCTCGGTCCAAGCAGATGGCGGTTAGGTCCACGCAACACTGATGAACTTGTTCTTTCGATACTCATTGATTATTAAAAGAAAAAAGAAGAAAAATTGCTGCGGCGAAAAAGGAATCAACAACCAACCAGCACGCACAATGATATCACTGTTAGCAGAAAACAGAGGCAGGCTGCCTAGCAGGAAAAAAGGGCGGCCAGCCCGATAAAAGAAAAGGAAAGCAAACAGATGGTTTCGATTTTTGGTGGCTATTATTCGCTAAAACCCGCTAACGTTTGATCCCATTGTGTCTCTATTTTATGTGGTTATCTGCATAATGATGATGGTGGTGGTGGTGGTGGTGGTGCTGAATATCAACAACATGATGAGAAAATTAATAATGATGATAATAATGATGAAACACTATCAGGCTGAGAAAGAATAAGAAACCGCATATTTTCCGGTAAGTCAACATTACTTAACCACAAAAACACCAGCCATTGAATTGAAAGAAGAAATATAGCAAACCAATGGCAAATAACACAAAAAACAGTGACCATGAAGATAATGAAACAATGACAATAAGTAAATCAACAAAAGAAAATAATGGAAAACAAGAGGAATCCTATCATATTTTAAAAAGACACGATATTTATCTACGAAAATTTTAAACAATATATTGAAACAACAACAACAACAACAATAATAATAATAATAATAATAATAATAATAATAATAATCTATTAAAAATACACAGCATATTGTTTGTGGCTGCACTCAGCGAGAACAAAAAGAGTACATAGGACATTACAACAAAGTCGCCCTCTAAATACACTGGGTATTATGTAGAGAAGTCATACGAGCATTCACCACAGAAAATAAGCAATTGAAGCACATGTGTTATACGGCCCTTTTGGCTGACTGACAAGAGTTCGGCGTGCATTCATTCCGACATCGCATTTGTGCACAAGAGCAACTATGAGTGGATCCTGATGGATGTTGTGGTACCTTGGAAATATCAACTTTAGGAAAACGGAGCAGGTAAAAGTTGAAGAAATGTGCAAAGCAGCAACTCAAGTTGTCTCTTTTGGGGGTTGACATATTC
The DNA here is from genome assembly GCA_903632075.3 of Acanthosepion pharaonis. Lineage (NCBI taxonomy): Eukaryota > Metazoa > Mollusca > Cephalopoda > Sepiida > Sepiidae > Acanthosepion > Acanthosepion pharaonis. The sequence continues at coordinate 5,023,272 of CAHIKZ030005588.1, read as the reverse complement.
GGGACTATTTCCAGGAATCTTTCTACATCGCAAACACATTTGGGATACCTGACATCTTTGGGTGTGCGTTGGTGGCATCGCTGAACAGCTCACGCACTAAGGAAGGCGTTGTGCCTTGTAGCTGTGCGGGAGAGCTGAAATATGATTATCACCCATCCAAAACATCTAAGAGTCAGAGATGATCTCAAAATAATAATAATAATAATAATATTAATTATTATTATTATTATTATTATTATTATTATTATTATCATAAATGCCCTGATGCTACACTGCTTATGGCTCCCCTGGCTTAATTTATTGCTGATGGTTTGCCTTAAAGAATTAAAATGAACTACAGTAAATATCCCGTTAAACACCAACTTGATGCATGCCAAGCCTTAAACCGTTTCTGAATCAATCTATAACTCTGTTAATGAGCGGGAGAAGCATCAGGGTTGGGTGTGGAGGGGGTGGGGTTTTTATGTATGAAGGAGGAATAATACCAAATAGATATTTGAGTCAAGTTTATATACTTGACAACATCAATCGGAGACTGTCTGAACTCACTGGTTACCCAATTTGAAATTATTTATAAGTGGGCCCTAAATTCAATGTTCTCTGCTGCTTTCTATTGAAATATCATTCCTTTCGTGTTCCACCGGTGAGATTTAAGTTTCACTCGAACGGCTTCCCTCGAACCCTTATTTTGTGAAACCCAAGAGGTTGCTTCCCGATCATTGCAATCCTAACCTGTTCAAGTCTAGAGTTAGCCGTTTCCTTCCCCACATACCCTCATACACTTTGCCTCAAAACTTATTCTGTAACCTTCTACCTCGAGTGTATCTTGGGCCTTGTATAGGGTGAACATTATTTTCAAAAACTCTCATGTAAGTCCTCATCAGTCTGTGATGCATTCCCTTACAGCCTGACTGTCATGATGGCTGTTTTGACTTCATATTTATTTACAGCGCCCTAACTCGCTCTGTGTCTTTATATATATATATATATATATATATATATATATATATATATATATATATATATATATATATATATATATATATATATATATATATATATATATATTATATTTATCATAAAGTGAGAAGAAACCGCAAATGATTTTGGCTATAATTTGATTTTTAATTCTCGTCTGGCCTTGTTCCATTCTTGTGTATTGTGTTTGTACATTTGCTAGTATGTATGCATATTCCTTCTCCATATATACTTTTATTGCAACGAAATTGTGTATATATATATATATATATATATATATATATATATATATATATCGTAAACTTTCTTTAAACTTAATAACTCAAAAACGAAGGATTTGCGGATATATGTATATATGGACTTTTATTCTTTGCTTTGGTGTGAGGAACCCGCCCCTAAAATATTGTAAAATTATTTTGGTACACCCTGTATAAATACCAATAATAATAATAATAATAATAATAATAATAATGATAATCTCTTCACATTATTAACTTAGGTTGTAGGGTAACAAAAGTCATGGCAGTTTGCACTTACATTAAAAAAATGAGTGGATTTATCTATGGATAATCTGAAATAAAGGCGCAACAAAAATGAAAAACAAATCCCTAAACCACTGTGGGAGTAAAAATTGAAATAGAATACGAAAAATCAAGGTTCCTCTAGGGAACAGAGAAGGGCTCAAGTAACCACAAATTAGGATCTGTAAAAGTCAACGTTGAAAAACGATAAAAGGATAGCAGATCCTATGACATAGATATGGAAGCTAATGTTTTCCTTCCAATTTTTGCTTTTTGGTTTCGGATATTATGATCTTTTGTTTTGCTCGTTCGATTTTACCATTTGTAGTAAATATTTTATTACTTTGTCATTTTTTTTTTTAGTTTTCAAGTCAGATGATAGTAATATTGATAAAATTATCAGAATATTTTTATATTTACAAGAGCAGAATATCTTATAACGTTTAGCATATAATCATTCTATGTATCATATCACTTCAGGATGCGGACATTCAGGATTCTCTGCAACTTCATATCCAGTTTGTTTCTTAGTAAGATTCGTTTTTTCCACCATCCCTCCCAGGCTGTTTTCTTTCATACATTTACACAAAATTGTTAAGTAGATTAGTTTTGCCTTCATTATGTTCCATAAGTGTTAAATTCTCCACACACTTTTCTCATTATGTGTCCTAGAAAGTTCAATTCTCTCTATCTGATTCTAATTTTTTTTACATTTTCCTTAAAAATTCCTCTTTATGCATACACTGTACATTGTATTCTATACATCTTCCTGTTGCTTGAAATCTCTTCTTCATTTGTGAAGAGATTTTTAGTATTCACTGCTCGTATAGCAAGAATGATATTACATAACAGTTTAGCATTCTTTTCTTTTTTTCTAAGGAAATATCTCACTCTTCCGTTTAGTTTTTGGAAGGTATCTACTGGAAAACGTCTTCCATGCTCAATGTCTCAATCTAATAGAGGAGCTATATCGGTTTACACACTCATACTGGTCTAGAACCCCACCCCCAGCCCCCACCAATGCGAAAATAGCTCTGACCTCATCCGGAGTACAACAAGAAGGGAAATAGTACCCCAGTCTATTTAATCATTTTCTGGGCTATGCCCTGCGTATATATAGAAACAGATGTGAAGAGATGTGCACTGATAATTTAAAGATTCCGAACCACATCCCAAACGATCCTATTTTAACTACCCCACGAGTCAATGTACTGATGATAATGGGGGGGGGCTATGAAAACGACATAGATATTCCTTGTTGAGGTAAGTAAAATATTGAAATTAGAATCAAAATCTTTTAACTATTCTTAGAACTAGGACTCAAGATAAACCTTTTCAAAACAGAAAAGATGATCAGAAATTGGAATGAAAGCAATATACCCTGAATTCTTCATAAAACACAGGGTGTGGAATTAGTAAATACGAAACAGTTCAAACATCTCGGTTTTTGGATCAGTTATAACAAATTTCATATAGAAGGAAACTAAGCTTGAAGTAAGATGTGCTGGAGGTAGCCATTAGAGCAAGTGGCTACAAAACCAAAACATTAACCTGAAAACTCGAGTCATGTTCTTAATTAACCTTGTCAGATCGAGATTTTCATATGAATTACATGCATGGCGCCATACATGTTCAGAAATATCATCAAAACTGCCATCTATATACAACCCTTTACACAGATCAATTATTAAAATGGTTTCGAGTAAATTGTAGGTCTTAGCGAGGACCATCCTTCTTCGAAACCTGTGGATTGGTGCTGCAGAATCACAAACAACTGAAACGAAATAACAGAAACAACATCGCTTGAGTAATTTCAACATCAGCGACAAATAAAATGGATAGCACATGGAACGCGAAGAGAAAATAATGACATAATGAAGATGTTGACATCCCACACACTATTTCTGACAAAAGGTTAGGAAAGAAGCCGCCATCGGTCCTGGACAGTAGACATGAGAAACATATTTTCCTGAAAAATTGTTTTAAGAGAAATATTTTATATATTTGAAACGAAAGCAGAAAGCGCTCTATTGATTTCTTCTAAGGAAACGGCTAATATTACCACTAGCATTATCAAATTATTTTGTATAGTCTATGAAATATAGGTAGACTGTCTTCTACATTTGTATTGCTCTTTCTCATATCATTCTGAGTTTAAATATCATATTTTCTGTTCTATTGCATTTAACGAAATCACGTTGTTCTTACTGCCGGTAAGTTGCTACTGTCGTATATTCTGTTTATTAATTCTGCAATTTTGTCGCTGCCGAATTTTAGAAAGACAGTCGGTTTATTTAATACTATGACATCTGGTCCTGCTGCTTTGTTTCTGTTCATCTTAGCCAATGCTGATGTCACTTCAGACATTAATATATCAACTAACCTGCAGGAAAGTGACTCGTTGCGTCTTCTCGGGCAAACGTTCTCAGCTGACATTTCTAGGTCAGTTGCTAAGAATGTTGGTTCATTATGTCGTGCCTGAGAATTCTTCTCTTCAAAATCTATCAGGCATAGCTATAAGTCTACCCTTCGTCACATATGGTCCGGCACCCCTGCTATTTACTTGATAAAATCCAAAGAAGAATAAGTAGTATTATTGGTCCTGATCTGGAGGATCGGATTCACTCACTCTCCCACCGCCATAAGGTTGCTTCCCTCTCTCTTTTCTATAAATACTTTCATGATACTTGTCCGTGTGTACTCTGCTATTGTACCTAGACATTTTTTTTTATTTAAGGGCAATACTGTCCTGGCGTCGAGATCTCATCATTTTACAGCTGAGCTGGCTAGATGTAGCCATACATTCTATGCTAACAGTTTCTTTTCTCGCTCTTCTCGTTTTTGGAACTCCCTTCCAGCTCCATGCTTTCCAGCCAACTTTAATCTGCAAAAATTTAAATGCAATATCAATTACTACCGGCTTCCTAGTGATTACTCTTTCCTCTTCCCGATCATTATTAATGTTTCTATTCCTAATTCTTGTATATCCTGTATCCGCCCCACTGTCTTGGTAGTTTACTGCCTTCCCTAGGGTGATACCGATTAAAAAAAAAAGTTCCTTCCATACTTTTTTGCATTGCGTATTTAACGCTTTCAGTATGTAACTGTTCTTCAGAGTATTCGTTCAATCTCTTTATAAAAATTTCTCTTTTTTCTTTTATCAGCTTCACTTTTTTTATATAATGACTTATTTAGAGAGCATGTTAAGTTTTATAATGCAGACAAATTAAAACATAAATTGTTATTTATAAATCAATCCAAAAGATTGTCAATAGGTTTAATTAATTTTTTTTTTTGGTTAAAATTTCCATTTTCAAATACGATGGGTAATCGGAATGTAATGTTGATAATCTGAAGTCGCCGCAGTTGATTTCATCATCATTGCCCTCTCTCAAAATTCAAAGTTCAACAGTCAACAAAGAATTTAATAGTAACTGTGAGCAGGAATGTAAGAAGTGTGCTGCTCAATGACTTCATGCCTCATCGTCGGAAGTTTATGATTTCAGATACTGCGAAACTCTGCACAGATTGAAGTAAGTCGAACGTCGAAAAAGACGAGGAGGTTTGCATAAAATCGTCATCCTGCTGAAATCCTCCAGATCTTGAAGTACTAACAACAATGTTTTAACAAATAAGAATATCTGAAAATATAAGAAAAGGAAATGGAACAGCAAGAAGTGGTGTCAAAGGGAGCAAGATGTAAACAATGAAATGAGGAGAGAAACCTGAATAGGTTTTCATTCTGTTCCGATGAAACAGTTCTCTGCATTTCAAGTTCATGATACCTAAAACAGTCCAAGAATATTTTCTTATCTACTAATCACTCATTTCAGAACAGATTACAAAACGACTAGTCACCACGCCTCAGGGAATTATTTACGTTTCTCTTAATTCTGCATTTAAATTCGTTTCAAACTAATTTCTTTCTCATTGTGTATTTTTGTGAGTTGATATATACTATTGCAACCAGATTTATCAATCGATATTAATGTTCCAAAATGCAAATAAAACTTGAATACTGATACTATTATTACTGGTAATAGTAGTAGTCGTATTCGTCATTGTCGTAGTAGTAGCCGTTATTGCCTTTAATATAGTCCAAGTAGCCACGTTACTATTGATTTTGCGAATGATAGCAGAAATGATTGATTATTTTTTAAGATATCAGCGTTCGTATATTCTCACGCCTGCGGCTTTGACTCTTTGTTTTCAGTTAATCAATTGCCCTGTCTCTTCTGTTCTATTCTTTTCTTCACACTAAGACCTTGTGTCAATAAGTCAAAGCCGATAACTTGCCAAGGGCTCATTAACAAGTTTACCGGAATCTTATTGTAGGATAACGGCAGTTTTGAGTAGAATTCCCCATTATACTTTTTGCCCTCAGTGGCCATAGAAATGAAAGCGCCATATACAATATCAGCCTTTCAGTATTAACTTTCGGGCTAGTTATATTCGTATTCTAAAGGTCTAAAGAAGCAAAAAGTAAATAGTTTGGACTTAAACAGGTGACTAAACCTTTCTAATAATTTATATTGTCAGAAAATATTTAAATGATAACGCATTTAAGTATGTTCTTATAATATAAATGTTTGTTTGTTGACCATAATTTAATATATTTACACAGAATAAAATGAAAATATAAAATACTTTAAAATAGTTATTTTGCAAAGAAATAAGTTTCCGCTAGCCAAATAAAATAATATAATAGTAAAATAAATTCTCACTATTAGACATTGATTTCACTCTAAGCAAAGAGATAAAATGCAACTAGGATGCAAGGGGTTTACTGAGAGTTAAAAAAACACAGAGAGGATAAGGAAAGAAAAGGCTTCAAGGAGATTGAATATAAAGACTGACATTGCATTTAAGTTTTTAAAGATTGTAGTTGACAGGAAAGCAGGAAGCTGGAAAAGCGCTCCACAAGTGAGAAGTGCGGGAGAAGAAACCATTAACGTAGAATTTACGATTATAATTAATAATTTAAACACTGAAATTATGAGACCTAACTGCCAGTTTAGCATTGAGTATAAATTCGTTAAGTAGAGCTAATAAAGACAAAAACTCATCTTATAGAAGAGGCGCAGGAAAGCTACACAAGTGGGAAAGTCATTGAAAATGAAATGTCATCCCTGGAGCGATAACGTTGCGGATTCTTTGAATTTTGTTAAGAATCTCTAAATATAAAAAAGAAGCACTAAACCAGATGTAGCAGTAATATTCGATGCGTGGCAAATGTTAGACCTATAAATATGGAAGCTAGATTCAGGTAAGTATAATTGTCTAGCATGATATAGTGAACGAACTTTCCTAGCAGTAGACTTTGCAATTGATTCAATATGATAATTAATATCAGTGGAAAACGGGAGACCAATAAGGCAGAGCTTTGTTTTCTCCTGGGAGTTAGAATAAGACAAAAAAATGTACGTTTAGATTATTGATAGATAGCAGTTTCATTTTAGAAGTGTCATAATTAAAAAGAAACGTTTGTCCCTTGTTAACACATTGTAGGTCATTTTCTAGATCATTTGCCAATTTGATTTTATCAAATTTACCGGATTTACATAGTTTTGTCATCAGTATAGATACCGAGTCTGGAATTGGTGACATCAGGAAAGTCGCTGACGAAAATAAGGAGAAAAGTGAACCCAAGAATAGAACCACGAGGGACGTCTGCATTAATGCAAATTAAGAAAAAAAGGGAGAAACACCAGACCTTTCAGTTTGTGAAGAAGGCAGCATGTCAGGGACAGTTAAACGCTTTCCAAACATCTAATGATACAACCCGAGGTTCGCTTGTTTTACAAAAATAGATTTTAGTGTAAACATTGTTTTGACTCGATGTTGACTAAACATTAACTTGACAACTCTCATCCGAAAAACATTAAAATTTGTAATTAGAATATCTCCGTGACGAAAGATTGTTTTAAGTGCAAAAAAATTGTGTGGCATACAGAAAAAGAGATTTGATATACGGATTGTTCAAACAAGGCTTTAAGGTTATATCGTTATATTTGTTTGGTTAAGGGTTTTCTAAGTTTTATACTGGTACCGAGTCTGTCTTATGAGATATAAGGGTTGATAGAAAATTATTGTATAAATTGTTCAAGAGCTTTAATTTTATTTTTTTTCCCTTTATGAAACAAAAATAGAATATTACATCTGTTGTAGAGTGGTCTTTAGCAAGCCCCTCTCGCAGATCTTCGTGAGAGTTCGATCCCTATTTTCTTACGTTGTCCTGAAGTCGCCTAAACCTAAACTTCATACATATCTCCAATGTGGTTAATAGCTTTCAAAATAATGAAACAGTACTTATAGGGAAAATTTAAACTCTTCATTACTATTATAAAAAGAATATTTAATGTATCCCCAATTCGCTGCGAGAATTACATTACATCAGAAATAATTTTATTTTTGGTAAAAAGTAGGAAGAAAAATGGCAATAGAAAATCACAGATGATAGAGAAATAAATAATTCCTTCTTTTTTATTTTTATTTTTTTATTTTTATTTTTATAATTTCAGATATAGCTTTCAAATAGAAAGTTTTTAATGTTGGATGCTATGAATCTTTAAAGTTTAGCTTACAATATTCAGCTTTTGCATCCTCCGACGGAATTTATTCAATTTGTTTGCTGTTTAATATATTTCGGTAACCGTTTTGGAGTGATAGCATTCACACAATATCTAATTCACGGCAAGTAATGTTACTCATAGGAGTAACATTACTTCTTGCGTATAACATGTTTGTGTAACTATGAAAACTGTTTGTTGTCACAAAACAAAGCATTACCTAACATCGACATTTTGATGGCAAACGCTTCTTAAACACACTTAATCTATAATTTATAAAAATTATTTAAAGATAAAATTGACTTCAAAGGAAATTATTTAAAGAGAAAACCGTTTTTGGTTTACATTTGAAATTATCGAAGTTGTATGAGATTTTATATTTATCTAATATTTAAGCAAATGTAGGCGCAATAAATAAATGATATATCCTTTGATAAATATTCAAGAAGTGAAAAATACGACAAAATTATAATGAAATTGAAAAGCAAAAAGGAAATTAATTACATAAATGATAGCACTAATTATATCGATAATTATAGGGAAGTGAGAACTAATACGCACTTAAGAATTTGAGATTCCATTAAACTGTGCATATCTGATAATTACATCGCATTTTCTTCATATAAATTGATTATATGCAAACTCATCGACATTATTTTGTTTCTGAGAGCAAAATCAGAAAAATATATATATATATATATATATATATATATATATATATATATATATATATATATATATATATATATATATATATATATATATATATATATATATATATATATAAGTAATAGCTACTTTTCATATATACATCTGTGTTTTTGCTCACGCATAGATTAGGCTCAATGTACACCCTACCATGTCTAAGGGAATGATGAAAAATTCTTAGCCCGTTCTTTTCCGAAAAATCTGACCATCATAAATATTTTTGGCACTACACACACACACGCATATATATATATATATATATATATATATATATATATATATAGATAGATAGATAGATAGATAGATAGATAGATAGAGAGAGAGAGAGAGATATACCGACGGACAGACAGAGACAGATTATGAACATACAAATCAACACAATAACTTGACTATCATATTCACGCTTCAAATGATACTCATACCATGCTGGATTGATTATTGTAACCACATTTTTATATCAAGGAAACACTTACCTCCGATATTGTGTATAGTTCTCCTCAAAATATAGCAATCCACGCAAACACAAGCACACACAAATGCTCACACACACAAAACACACACACACACACATATATATATATATATATATATATATATATATATATATATATATATATATATAAATCTCGTGCATACTTAAATTCTTTAGGTTCTGCATATATGTATGATATAACATAAACGCAAGTAGATATGCGAACATATTTTCTTGTATTTAATAAATTCTTAAACTTATTTTTGTGCTCTCATCAATCATTCGCAAATTTCAGAATTTATTGCATTTTACTCTTTTTACTCTCGATTAAAACCTTGAAAAGCGGGAACGAAATCGGTTGCTTTACTCTTTCAATTTTATGTTTTTTGTTATGCCAAACAATATTCAGCTATAGTCTTTACAGCAATACTCAAGTTCTGTATCATTAAGAATGTTTATATATATATATATATATATATATATATATATATATATATATATATGTGTGTGTGTGTGTGTGTGTGTGTGTGTGTGTGTGTGTGTGTGTCTGTGTGTGTATATGTGAATCCTTTACCAACACGTACATACTCGTATATTTTCATATGTATATGCTTATGTATCTATGTATGTCTGCCTGCATGCACGCGACTACCTTTGTGTCTATGAATATGGGAATAACTGGTTATATGCTTGTGTATATTTATATATAATTTCACTATGGTTGTAAACTCTAAATTAGTTCCTTGATTGCGCAAACTCAAAACTAATAAGAAAATGCAAAGAGAATCATATATTTGTAATTACATTTATTAGCAATTTGTATTTCATTACTAAGTGGCAATTATAATGACAAAATAGCTGTTGGAATGTTTTTGCACCTTTGCAGACAGTTTCTTCTGCGGTGACAGTCTTCTTTGGCTAAGTCACCAGAATGCAATTATGTGAGTGATATAAAACGATTAAGTTCAGCGACATTCATCAATGAAGCATCTCGTGCTGGTCCGCTTGTAATAATTTGTTTCGTGAAAATCTTTTAGGACATCGAACGAAAATTACAAGGATATGTCGTAATGGCTTCATGTATGCTTTGAGTTGTAATTGATAAAGAATAAAAAGTTAGATAGGTATAAAATGAGAGTAGGGAAGAGAACGGGAGAAAAAAAATAGGAAATTGGAGAATTTCAGCGCACAGCAACAACAAAAAAATGAAAATAAGATAAGCTGATTGAAAACATACGAGATGCATAGTAACGCATTTACAAAATATGCAATTAAGAGATTTTCTAACAGAGATTTTACTCTCTTATGAATACGGAAAATATATTAAACAAAAAAAAATTGTATTGGGCCATGCTACACACACACGCAGACACAGACACACACAGACACAGACACACACACACACACACACACACATATATATATATATATATATATATATATATATATATATATATATTGCCCTCTTACCAGAAAGTCATATGACAACACCTGATGTCACAAATTAGAACCTTAAATTGAATTTAAATTATGTCAATAAATATATAAAATTCTAGTTTAACTAGGTCTGCTCTACTTATTCTGTTGAGCATGGTATTTAGTTATTTTGCGTACTCGTATCGGGTTTTTTTTCTTTGGCCGTTGGACTTGCATGCTAGACGATTATTTTCGGCTAACGTCCATGTTCTTGGTTCTTTCTTCTTTTATACCTTTTTTTCCCTTTTTTTGTACCTTTTTAATACCTTTTTTTCCCCTTTTGGTATTGGTTTGATTATTTGCAAATCAAGACACCGAAAGTTTTCCGAACGAGTATAGATTCTTATACTTATAAGATTACTACTACTACTACTACTACTACTACTACTAACATATATATATATATATATATATATATATATATATATATGGGGGGGTGCGCGTGTGTGTAAGCAATTCTATCTTTTAACTGGTCAGTTTTTACCCTTTTATTCTTATTTTTTTACCCATTTATTTTAATTTTTATTCAGTCTTATATAGTTGAAGATCCACCGATTATGATTTGGCATGACGTTCTTTTTCTTCAGTTGCTTTTCATGATTCTAATTTTTGACAATTTAATCTTCTTTTTTTCTAAACATCACAATTATATAGTTTTCATCTTTTGCATTTTATAGTTTTTTTAACTTGGATTTCTCAAGAATTCTTTTCGATTTTGTAGAATCCATTTCACTAATGGTTTTATAAGTTTATATCATTACTATACGCTTATGTAGAAAAGAGTTTCAACCAAACGTATAAATAACAAATCGGTATACTTTGGGGCCAGTCCTTCCTAAAAGAAAAAGTAGACTTTTGAATAAGATATTCGATAAATTATAAGATTGTAACTGATCGATTTTCTTCATATGTACTGACAAAAGCTGATACATTTATAATATAAAGGTAGTTTGTTAGTATGTATGTCCATTATTAAAAATTTTATCAGAAGAATATATTTGCATCATTCATTAATTTTGTACAAATACCATCAAAAATGATCGCTTAGCAATAAGGTTGAATAGTTTGACTACCTGGGCAATAGGTCTTGCGTCTGTTTAGTTCAGAGTTTTCAATGAAAGGACAGACAGTGAATACAAATATTTTCCTAAAATACTGAAAAGGAATTTGATGCAACTATTAAAAGAAACCCAAAGTTGTGAAGATTATTTCTTTACTATATTAAATAGTATGAAATTCAATAAGACTCTATGAAATGAGATCAATCATTAAAGACTATGGTGTATATTTTTAACGTAATTAAATAAATTTAGATGAATTTCGTAACTACTGAATGTAAATCGAAAATATATTATTCTGAATAATGTTTATTATTTTTTTTAAATAATTTCCTTTATTATTTGATGTGAGAGGCGATTCAAATTAATGTGATCAGTTTTGAATATATAGCGAAACTGAACCCGAATAATGAATAAAATAAATTCCGAATTAAATCAGAAATAAAACTGCTCTGTTGACTCTCTTTCAATTTAAGGAAACATGCATCTTGAAGAATATTAACACCTAAAGTCATTCATTAATCCATATATATATATATATATATATATATATATATATATATATATATATATATATATAAAATGGAAATGGACAAGGTCCGACAATTTATTTATTAAAGACATTTTTTTATGTTTAACGTTGTTATTTATAGATACAAGAAAATTTCTGTCAAAGAACTCTATTTTCTATAAACAGTATTAAATAACATTTACCGTTATTTAATAGTGTTTATCATAAAAAATATTTGCTTAAATAATATTATTCTATAAATAACAACGTTAAACATAAAAAATTTTTTAATAAATATATATATATATATATATATATAAAGATAAACGAGCGACCAAATGTGTAAATATTTTATTTAAACCAGAGTCCCATTTAAAATTCTCCCATGAACTGTTTTTCGTCATGTAATCTTTCAACTTTCAATGTAAATATACATCTGAATCGAGCAATTCTCTAGATAACGTATATGTTTGATAAAGGTCAGCCAATTGTCTTAAGGATTTGTTTGTTTGTTTTTTTTATTTCGAACTCGGATTTTAATGTTATTATTTAAATGTTAATTGCTAGGAAATCGAAGTCTATTTGGGACTGGACTGAGCAAAACAGAACAAATCTATGTTTGTTTTCATGTCTTCTTATTGTTATCAAGAGATCTCATTCTATGTAAAATAAATATATATGGCATGAATATAATTACTGGACTAGGTGAACCAATAAATCCAACATCTCTGTGCATAGCAAGCAGAAAATATGTAAAACAATATTATCATCCGAAATGGTAAGAAACACAAATTATTGAAGGAAATGATTAACCCTGTGTTCTCAACAAAAATCTAGGAACGTATTGCTTTTAATTACTTATCCCATTTCTCTTATTAGAGAATGGAATATTTTGATAGAAATTTACTTAACAGATAATGTAAAATGTTCACAAGGTAACTAAAAAGGCCATTGCCGTTCTTAATTCATTAGGAAAAAACATATACAGCAAATCTGACACGCCGTTAGTTTTCAAATAATCCCCATCAGGATCCAGAATATTTGCCAAGTGGATCCAATGCCTTTGTAGTAACAACCAGCTGTCTTGGACGCAAGGAAGTCTGAGTGTCTGCCGCAAGTTTGTCTCATTTGCGAAGGATTCCCCACGAAGGTGTTTGTCCAGAGAATTGAAGATTTGTTAAGCTTTTTATACAAGTCCCGGGGATTAACGTGGATGGCACCATGTATCCCAGCCAAAAATTGATGTGTTAATCCCAGGCCACTCGCGCCACTGGCATTGTCATAGATGAACAGTACACCTTTGCGATTATCTAATGCTGGCACATTCTGCTTATTCGTCGCAGCTCATAGTGTCGACTAGTCCACCAGATACAAAGCTTAATCTGGTATCGGTGTAGAGGTGGACATGTGGTGGGATGCATAGTGTCCCTGGGTGACGATCAATGTTTGGAACATGTGGGAGTGTCAGACTGGTAAGCATGTTGCGGTACCGAGAAAGCAACGAGATGCAGGCTGTCAAACGTTGATGCTTATTGGCTTCCGTCAGTGGGTAAGGTACCTACTTAGCCAACGTGTACGCCTTCCCTATGCGTTACAGGTGAAACCTGACTGTCGCATCAGAAAATACACAGAAACCACAGATTTGGCTGTTGTCCATCTCTACGACTGTCCTCAGAGCCTCATAGTCCATTACATGTGGGCGGCCACAAAGGGACAGACCTCTTGTCATGAAATTCTGGAACCAACGCCTGTCTGTTCGTCCACTCATGTCTTTATCCACACTGATTATTTCTTCCCACGCTACGTAAGAAAACGGCAAGGATTTTTAGGTTACTCCATACCCTTCGTCAATTAGTGACAAAATGTTAGGTATGCACCGGTATATATCGATATTGTTTTCTCTCTCTCTCTCTCTCTCTCTCTCTCTCTCTCTTTCTGTCTATATATATATATATATCTATATATATATATATATATATATATATATATATATATATATATGTGTGTGTGTGTGTGTGTGAATTACATAAATATGAAACTCTATTACCCACTTCAGATGGCCATTTCACCACCGGGATATTCTCACTGGGGCTTATCAATGCAAAAATATTTGTTGAAAAAGTGAATTTTAACTGTTTTGTTTTTAATAAGAAGGAAGGAAAGAAAAGAGGAGAAAAAAAGAAAAAAAAAGAAAAGGAACAAACAACAAATAAGGAAAATGTAGTAAAAGAGAGAATAAAGTAGACTAAGGTAGTTAGAAAAGGATGGGCAGGAAGTATGTTATAGAAAACTCTAGACAGAAATTAAAAATGCTTATATACATACACACAGACAAACACACACACACGCACATATATGAATAATAAAGATAAGAGAACTTAACGTTAGCTGGTGTGTTTCGTCATCTATGTTATATATATATATATATATATATATATATATAGTCTTTAGATGTGGTATATTTATGGGATAAAGTGCTCAAGATCAGATATAGAGCGTGTGTAAACATAAATGTGAATATAGATGTTAACACTTACAGTCCTCTAAATGTTGACTTCTATGTTCACTTTTGTATATATATATATATATATATATATATATATATATGTGTGTGTGTGTGTGTGTGTATGTGTGTGTGTGCTTTATCCATGAATTCACAAGTATATATCAGTGGGCATATATATATATATATATATATATATATATATATATATATATATATATATATATATATATATATATATGCATGAAAAAAAAAAAAGCTCGAATGCATGGATATACCTGGATGGCCATATGTGTAGGCATACGTCTGTAATAGGTTATGTGTTTCTGCGTGTATACACGTGTATGTATATATATATATATATATATATATATATATATATATATATATATATATATATATATATATATATATATATATATATATATATATATATATATATATATATATATATATATATATATATATATATATATATATATATATATATATATATATATATATATATATATATGGTGGGTGCCTGGGTTATATATGTGTATTTAAAAATATAATAAAAAATCGCTGTATTAAATTCTTACAATAAGAAAGTGATCTAATATAGATATAGTTAAAACAAAGCAGAGATGCATACAGACTCTCTTAAAGTGGGAAAGCGATAAGTTACGATAATTAATGTGATCCACGACGATATCAACTTATACTCAGAAATCCCCAAACATTTTCTGAACACATGGTTTTGTCGTTTTAGGTTGAACTGATGGTGCCAAAGCGAACATAAGGTTTCTCCAGCGAAACTTGTTTCTGATAAAATAAAAAAAAAATGTTCCAATTTGTATCATCTTCATTTTTGTTTACGGATAGCATTATACATCCTACATAAAGAAAAAAAAAACATTGTGAACATGATTTGCCATAACAAAAAACAAGTACTTCTTTCCGCAAAAATCATTAATAATAATAATAATAATAATAATAATAATAATAATAATAATAATAATATGAAAAACAGAAAACAAAAAAAAATATTCAATAATAAAAGAAGGCAGTAAATACAAACAACATTTACATTTAGTAGATTCTGTAGTAAATCAAAACAGAAGCCAAGAACCAACTATTGCAGCAAAAGATATGAAAAAAAAAGCCAAGGATAAAGCCCTTGAACAGATGAAACAACGCTGGCAAGACAAACCTCTGCATGGCCAATATCCAGAACGTGCAAATAAACCCAATGTTGATAAAGTTAATACTCATCGATGGTTACGAGCATCTGGATTAAAGTCTGAAACTGAAGGTTTATTCTTGCAGCGCAAGACCAGAGTCTTTTCACTAGGAATTTTCAGGCAAATATCATACATAATAATGTGGATCCAAAATGCAGGTTCTGTGACAAATACCAAGAAACAATAGACCATCTAATCTCAGGATGTTCTATACTTGCCCCAAATGAATATAAAAATCGTCACGATAGAGTGGGGCAATACTTACACTGGACAATGTGCAAACACTTTGGAAAATGTGTAAGCAAACACTGGTATGAACATCGGCCAGCGCCGGTTACAGAAATAGAAGATGTCACCATTCTATGGGATTATACCATCCACACAGACAGAAAAATTGAAGCAAATAGGCCGGACATTATTGTCAAAAACCAGAAAGAAAAAACTTGCCTACTAATTGATATGGCTTGTCCAGCGGATTGTAACATAGCAACCAAGGAATTTGAAAAACTATCAAAATACAAAGACCTGGAAATTGAAATAGAAAAAATGTGGAAATTGAAAACAAGAATAATACCAGTGGTAATAGGTGCACTTGGAATTATAAAAAATGGAACAAAACAACACATTGAAAGAATCCTGAAAACCCCAGCTTAAGAGACATACAGAAAATTGTCTTATTAAGTACAGCACACACACTAAGGAGAACTTTGTCTATGTAACGCTAGCAACTTCATCGGAGAAAAAAAAAAAAAAAAAAATTAACATGAAATGTGGCCATAACAACACACCACGACCTGCCTTAGGTCTTTCCGCAGACTTGGTAGGTAGTGTGTCCATAGCAGAAATCGAATGATGATGATGATGACAATAATAATAATAAACGGTCGGACTGCGTATTTCTGGAGAAGAGGACTCTTAGGATAATTTGTAATTAAAGCGCTCAATGTTAAGATATATGGCATTAATTTGAATAAGTAAAATTAGATATGCGACTCATCTTCCCGACACAATGCTTTGTGTATATGGTATCCATTTTTCTTGTCTAATGTTCCCTCATTTTTAAACTTATTCCCCGTACTTTTAATGGTTCTTGAATAGACTTTGAAGATGGAAGCCAAAGAATGAATGTTGGTACCATTGCTGAAGGCTTGAATCATCTGTTTCCTTTCATAATTGCTCATTTGGAAAGATGGTGGTACTGACACAAGACGATTATAACCTGTTATTTTAGCTGAAGAACTCAAATAGTTTTTCAGTGATTATTACGAAAAATAGTGTGACGATGGCTAACCGTACTAGAAACTCAATTAGTTTAGTGGATTTTTAGATATTAAAGATTTTGTTGGATGGTCAATTATGCTGTACACATGATTTGAACAATTTTAACTGATTTCTCGTTCAAAGCTCAGTATTAGAATAAAGTATCGGTCTTCGTTTCTTTCGCCTTGAGAATTATCTGAAAAGAGAATTCATATTAGTCATTACACTACTAACTTCACAGACATTTATCCAGAAAGTTATCCAATTTATGATAAAAGTAAATTTGATTCATTAGAACGTTTATCAACTTTTGGCCAGTTTGTTTTTCGAACCATTTACGTCAGACGATAGTAATAACAATTTTCGGTTGTTTTTCGTCCAAGTAAAATATTGTATTTTCGTTTGCAGTAGATAAAAACAATAAACACGTCCACAGAAGAAATAAAAATAATAAAAGTATCATAATTATGTTGATGAAGTCTTTGAAAACAAAAAGAAAAAAAATTGATAAAGCGGTGTATAACAGTTTTGTTTTCTGGTGTTCTAAAGATGTAAATTGATATAGGATGCTATGACTTACGCAGGAAGCAAGCATTATAATTGGAAGTCTTCTGTTTGTTTCTGCATAGAAATAAAATGATGGAAAAGGGAATTATAGTGCATGAATGCAAAAAGGAAATGCAATGATGCGGTCATTAATGAAAAAAATAGTAAAATTGTGCTTACATGTACACTAGCTTCTATGCATAAATACATTCATACAAAATATATATATATATACACACCTATTTTGATGTGGAAATACATTTACTTATTTACATTAGAGTATATATATATATATATATATATGTCATGGGATGCAACAACAAAATTGTTCAAATCATGTGTACAGCATAATTGACCATCCAACAAAATCTTTAATATCTAAAAATCCACTAAACTAATTGAGTTTCTAGTACGGTTAGACATCGTCACACCATTTTTCGCAATAATCACTGAAAAACCATTTGAGTTATTCAGCTAGAGAAAAAACAGGTTATAATCGTCTTGTGTCAGTACCACCATCTTTCCAAATGAGCAATTATGAACGGAAACAGATGATTCAAGCCTTCAGCAATGGTACCAACATTCATTCTTTGGCTTCCATCTTCAAAGTCTATTCAAGTACCATTAAAAGTACGGTGAATAAGTTTAAAATTGAGGGAACATTAGACAAGAAAAATGGATACCATATATACAAAGCATTGTGTCGGGAAGATGAGTCGCATATCTAATTTTACTTATTCAAATTAATGCCATATATCTTAACATTGAGCGCTTTAATTACAAATTATCCTAAGAGTGCTATACTCCAGAAATATGCGGTCCGACCGTTTATTATTATTATTATTATTATTATTATTAATTTTTGCGGAAAAAAGTACTTGTTTTTTGTTATGCCAAATCATATGTTCACAATGTTTTTTTCTTTATATAGGATGTATAATAGTATCCGAAAACAATAATGAAGATGATACAAATTGGAACATTTTTTTTTTATCAGAAACAAGTTTCGCTGGAGAAACCTTATGTTTGCTTTGGCATCATCAGTTCAACCAAGAACGACAAAACCATGTGTTCAGAAAATGTCTTGGGATTTCTGAGTATAAGTTGATCTCGTGGTTTTATATATATTACACACCCCATAACTAATTTTATGAAAACGCTAGTAATTCTGTCGCATCGGGATTAGTGATTACAATTGTTAAAAGCTCAAGGCTTTGAGGAATGCAAATCATGTTTTTTTTTTGTTTTTAATTGGACCCCACCTACCTGAAAATCATCTCTGAATTGTAACATACAAAACTCAATAAAACAAAGATATTATTTAATTTCAAATGCTTTTATTTGTTTTTAGTTGTTTCTATGAATATGGACAATATTTTCTGAAAGCAAACAATTTTTTTCGATGAAAAATGAATGTTTAATACAATTATTTATTATTTATTAATTATAATAGATTTTTACATTTAAGTTGTTAAAATATTATAAAATTAGTTAAAAACCGCATTGGGTTTCCTAAGTCTCCTTATGAGATAGATCTTTTTTAGCGTGTTGCAAATTGTATCATTTTGACTAATCAAAAGATCCGCAGTAATTAAGAAATGTAATTTTGTGTTTATAATCGGGCTGTAATTAAAAGTACGGAAGACCATCCAGAATACAATTAAGTTGCGTTATTTGAGTTAAGCATTGTTTTCTGTTAAGACCATTACTTTTGCGAAACACGTGTGGAGAAGTTAATTTGATTTTTCAATTTCAACTGAGAAGGGTACCTACAATTATCAGCATCATCTTATGAAATTCATATGATCTTATTTTTATATTAATCTCAGTTATGACATTTTTCCATAAATGAAATATCAAAATTAATAATAAAATGAATGAAAATACAAATAACACAGTAAAATGTAATAAATGTACATAAAATTATAGTATTTTATGTACACTTCTGATAAGATTTCATAAGAAAGGTACCTATAAAATAATTACATACCTTTCTTATGAAATATGAAATTTAATCTCAGTCTTAACAGTCTTATTTTAATTTCTTTATAATATATTTTCCATAAAGCATCATAAACGTAAAGATGAAAGCTAAGTACTAAAAACAATTAGAGCGCTGAAAGTTTTCCTTAAAAATAACGAGGTAAAAAAATTGTTCACTAAAATTAAATCATTTCACTTTTCTCCTTCCGTAGAACAAATTAGCCTCACGGAATCCGTCAATATGTCATTCATCACCTGTCAAGTGACGCGAAAGTTTATGATCTGCTTTGTTTTATTTTCAAATTGCATCTTTTCGGTGCAGAAGCTAAGTTAAGCTTGGTTCAAAATATTTTAAATAAACATTATAATTTCTGATTTTCTTAAGATTTGAAAAAAATGATAATTGATATTTAAAAGAATTTCAAAGTGAGACTTCCAGTTATTTTATAAAATGGAAAAAAAAATTCAATTTTGATGACTAAAAAAAACAAGATTTTGATTTGCATATATTTTACATATTTGGATGATATGTAACAGATTTGAAATTTCTGTTTTTCAGGAAAATTACTTTGGATTATTTTTTATGCTTATTTCATCCTAATGGCTTTCATTGGTGTAAAAAAACAACAACTTTTGAGATATTGCAAAAAGGGAAGATTTAAACAGACTAGACGCTGGTGAAAGTTCATTGTAACAATGACTGAGTTCAACCTAGGATAGTCAACATTGTATGATATAAAATCTTCCAAAGAAACTATTCTCCAGCGTTCACACTGTCACAATGAACAAGAAAATATAAAACATGATTACGATGAAACCTGGAATGAAATTAGAAAAGCTATTGAAAAAGTTGTCAATTTTATGGAAAGAAAGATAGCATTCAGCTATGACGATTTCAATAACGCACGCAGAGTTAAAAAGTGTCTTTCGCTTAAAAAAATCAAGAACAAAAGTAAAACGAAATGTGGAAAAACCTGAAAATGATATTAGAAGAGAAAGAATCATGCAACAGGGATTAAAAATCCCTATTACATTATTTGTTTTGCATACGCGGCATACTTAATTTAATGAATTTTCCTAACATATTTTTTTTTATTTTTTCTTCCCTCAACATTAGCTTTTTTTTTACTATATAACATTGAAAATATTTTTTTTTATTATTTAAGGTTCTTTTTTTCTTTTAATCTAAATCTAACCACTCATATCTGGACTTTGTAACTAATTCCTCATATCTGGGAGGCATTCTTAGTCCGGTTGTCAGGAATTCTTCTTTAATTCTACATCGAGAGAAATGCTAATGAAAAAAGGAGGCTTAAATTTACACTTAAATTTTTAATTTCTGGCGTCCGATGTGTTTAGATGAACCTAGCATATCTCATTCAATTTCCTACGGCTTTATTTTGCTTTTATTACTTTTATTTTTTTAAATATTCCACATTGTAAATGTAACACCAGTAGCTTTGTTAAGAAAGAAAACATGCTATATGAACGTGGATGTAAATTTAATGTGGAAATTCTAAATGACTAATGCAATGAATGTGTTATTTCTGAAAAAATCATTTTTATGTTCATATATTATTTTATTCAAATCAAACGAGGTGTTTCAGATATGTATTTTTGTGACATTTATTACGATCTATTATATGCATTCTTGCTTCACACGTTATGCTAATATTATTTTATTTTGTATTAATGTTTTAAATACAAATAGAGAGAAGTAAGTACACATATTTTCGGTCAGATAGCAGGCTATAGATTTAAGTAAATGCATAAATTATGGTGTTGGTAGATAAGTAAATCCGAATCAGGAGTGATGAGAATGAATATGCGCGGTCGATCGGGTGATAGGTATCGGATATACACACGCACAAACACACACACACAAACACACACACGTGTACGTGTGTGTGTGTAGGAAGATGGCAAAGTAGAGTTAGGTCTATATAGAAGATGAACGCCAGACTCAAAGTTTGGAGCAAAAGAAGTGTGTTGGAATATTTGAGATTTTAAAGATAAGAAGTTATGGTGCTGAATGTAAACAAAAAGGTACTAATACAACATTAGAGAATGAATCACCGGCTCATTAGAAGCAGAAAATTAAAAGCTAGTGACTAACACCAACCCATCTGTTTGCATTGTTACTTCCAAGGATACAAAATAATCTCGAAATTAATACACCTGCTGTTTTTTCTCTTCCTTGCATTTCTGTTTGTTATTTTCTTGTTGTGAGACTATTCTGAAGAAAACGCTGCACAAAACTACTGGCAATTTTTTTATCATGATTTCTATTGTCTATTTTTTTTATTTTATTTTCCAGATAAACGTTAGGGAGAGAAGCAAGAAAGTCATATAAGACTGGGCGAAACGCTACGTTCTACAACACATTACTCTGCATAGATATTTTTGACAAGTAGTTCTGAACCAACAGACATTATCCAACCAACGCAAGCGAAGCTTTTTTTTATATGAAAAGATTGATAAATATGTTTGCACCAATTTTTAAATAATCAATAAAAATAACTGATTTTAACTTGGTTAAGTGGAATTGGATAATTATTTTGAATTCAGGTTTTCCTATCCAATACGCTTAATAGATAAGTGAAACAAAATTTCATTCTTGTGTATTGGCTGAACAATAATATAAAAAGCAAAAAATAACGAGAAATATATATGAAACTGATTTTTTCACAGAAGAGTTTTACCGATGAATGTAGGGGTACATTGCTAAAATAGATGGTCGAAGTAATGTTTGGAACCTTCTTGGTAATTGCTAAGACAACGCTGACAATATCAATTAATAATTTGGCTTTGTATTGCAGGCTGTAATGTACGAATCCTTTGAAGCTGATGATATTGTAAACATAAGTGCAGAGATTTATTGCAAATTCATGAACAGAAAACAAAAAGTGCATATTTGTGTAAGTACATTTACACATTATAATGTAAAGCCAACTATTGCTAACTTTACAAAAATAGTTTCAACGATAGCAAAGCAATGGAATGATCCTCATTTAATTAAGATAGATATCGAAATGAATATTGTGGTTCGTTATGAACAAAGAGGTATATATGACAACAAAGGTCAATATTGAAATAAAAAGATCACTGCAAAGTCATCAACATTCCTGCTCTTATATTCAGATCGAAACAGTAGAATTGTCAATAAAATCATTAAGATTAGAGAATATCAAGTTGCCCATATCAGCTTATAAAATAATCATTCATTCATCTATATGGTATAACATTTTAAGCAAATATGTTCGCGAGCCAACATCGTTTGGATTTACTTATGAATAAAAAATATTTTGCGCTTCACTGATTTACATAATAAAATGACATGCCTAAAACAATTTCATATTAAGAATTTTAATATCTAAGATGGAATATGTAGAAAGCAGTTAAATGTTTTAAATTGTTTAATTTTTGTCAACGTATCGTTCGATAAGATCATCATCAGAACAACACATATTGAATGAAAGGTTGACAAACGAATAAACGATTTTAAACATCCAACTGGTTTTCACATATTCCATTTTAATTTCTTCGTTCGGATACTTTATATCAGTCATTCTATGATAGTATAATATGAAAAAAGGTACATTAGGCGGAAGCTCACACTATGTATAAGCCATAGGTATATCCTGATTATTATAGTAACATATAGTTAATTTATTGTAAAAACGTTGATTTGTTCACTAACATTTTACCTTCTGTATTAATTTTATATATCTCTCTATCATATATATATATATATATATATATATATAAATTAATAAGGTAATTAGATAATTTCAAACATTATGAGAATATAGATGACAGACCAATTTGATAAGTAATAGCCCTGCAATAGGCTTGCCACTTTTCTTATATGATAGATTAATATTTGCTTACGTCGGATAGTTGCAATACCGTGGAAACCAATGAACAAACGTTTGTATTTGTGGTAAGATATACACTACAGGTGAGGATTTGATAATGTTTAGTAGTTCAATCGAAATTCAGTCGACTTTCTCTTCTTATCGAAAGCTACATAATCTTTTACTATTTTCATAAGAGTATTTTAATATATAAAAAGAAGATTGTTATCATAAAGAAAGTAAATTCCCACAGAAAGGTGATTTTGGCAAAGTGTTTAGGATAGTTTTATGGACTACTTTGTTTTGTTTTCTATTTAAAAAGCTCATTTGTTTCTTGTGCTTTGTTTATTTGAAAAAGCAATCTACATTCATGAATTTTATATCAGCGTGAGACGTGACTTATTTTGCACCCAGTACCCTTTGGTCTCCCTCTTGCCCTGCCGCCTGTTTCTCAAACTCATTTGCATTCAGCCATCTTTCTAGTTGGCCAGAACCTGGCAGGTGCTTCATTTAAAATCATTCTTGTTCTGCCTTTTCTCGAATTCCTTCTACATCAACATAACTCATCGTTTCCTTCTTTATGCTCTATACTTGTTTTAAACTTCCATAACCATTTTCATTTTCGTTTCCTTCGAACTAAAATCTTCTATTCTTTTTTCTCTTCGTTTATTCTCCTTTTGGAAACCTACATATTCGAGCAAATTATTTCTTCTCTGCTACTCTTGCGACAAAATTCACCTTTCCGTTTTCATTAACTCTTTCATAAACGTATACCGATCCAGTCACTTTCTGGAATGAGCAGGTGTTTTCATAAACAGTTCAGAAGAAAGCATATAATTTATTTTCTCAGATAATGTCTTGTTTACAGAATAGATGTTTTATTCGTTTTGTTTCTTATTTAAAATAACTGTTATCTTCAGTTTTTCTCTTTTTTCTCTTTCTCAACATGCCTTTGTTCTTATATTTTAAAACTCAACTGTCTCTTTCCTTGAATGGCTTTCATTTTCGGTTGGTTTTCAATCGGTCTTATTTTTCATAGTCTGAATTTACTTCACAATCGATGTGCTCCTCCCTTCTACCTATCATGTTTTTTTTCTCTAACTATTCATCACGTTTCTTTTTAAATCCTTTATCTTACTTTTCATAATTTTTATCTCAATAACTTCATTAATATTACCTTTCATTTTACTTTACTTTCTTTCTATGCATTTCCATTTATTTTTCTCTCTCTCTCACTCTCTCTCATTAATATTATTTTTAATATGGTGGCGTGCAACCTCAACTTCTTCTTATTCCACCTTATAAGTTCCTTCCTGTTCATAAATAATTTTGATATAATTCTTGTGTTTCTCGCTTAGAGTGTTATAATGCACTTAGTCTCTCATCATTTATGTTCTTCCATTTTCTGCTTATTTTTTTTAACTTATTCAAGCCTTCTCGCCACATATCCATCCTTCATTTAAATGATCTTCTAGATTCTCTTGTTCGCTCTTAAATCCACGTTTTCCTGGGATATATTAACACAAAGTTGACTATTATATTTTGCCTATCCTAACATATTCTATATATAAATAAAGCGCAGTATACGTGTGTCCGTCTGTCCGTTTTTTGATCTCGGTGAATCATAAATATCTTTAAATAACAGTAGCAACTATAGTAGTTGCACGTGATTAAAAATTAAATAATTCATTTACAGTTAAATTTAAATATCGAACAGAGTGAAAGGTTTAAAAATAGTTCTTTATTAAAGGTTTAACTATAATTTCGCATTTATTCGCAATTTCCATTGATATCGACTAATTAAACCGTAATTTAAAAAGCGTGGTACGGTACGTTGATTATATGTATTTTTTTTCTTTTTTCTAACATGCGTACTATGACGTATTACATAGTTCCGGTTCCCTAATGTCTTTTATGTGTGACTTTATATGAAGGGACCATAAAGAATGCTTTTTTTTTAAAGAAAATAAAATTATAATGAAAACAATTTACGGAGATCGGTTGAGCATACGAAGAAAGATTATGCCGGATTAAGGTGTCGAATAAAGATAAAATAATTTTATTATTTTTAAATTCTTATAACTTTTACGTACATAGGAGGCTGAAGGTAAAAGTCCGAAGTCCCAAAAGCTTTCTGCAAGAACTAGCCTAAAATCCGCTCGAAAAGAGGCTCCTGAGAAATTTTTAAATATTTTCCTTTGTATCTCTTTTTTCTAGAAATATTATCGATTCTTATCCTCTTGATTTTTTCCCTTTATATAATAGTATATATCACCGGGTCCTCAAATTTAAGTTAATATAATTATTAATTTATGATTACAAAATTTAATCAAAATGTAATATGTCGAATCTAGATTGCAAAATCTACGGAGAATATTTCAAAATCCTGTAATATTATTCAAATTTAACCGAAATAATTATGATACATTTAATTTGATTTTCATTTCATTTCCTTTTTTGACACATTTTCTATCACGCATCTCTGGTGATGTGCTCTCTACTTTATTCTCCCCATCATCTTCATCTTTAATTTTATCAGTTTTGACATACCAGATTTTTAATTTCTTTTTGTTTCTTGAATTATTTAGACTTTTCATTCTCTTTATCATCATTTTCTCTTTCTCTAGTTTCTTTTCCTGTTCTCTTTTTACTTTCTTCTTCTTTTTCTTCTATGACTCAACTCTTCTGTCTCATTTAATCCTCGGCTTTTAATTCTGCTTCTTTATTAGAATTTCTTTTACGTCATATCAATTTCTTTCTAGCCATTTCCGGTGCTTCAACTTTTCGAGTTTTAATAAAATTTAATGCAGTAATCTTCTTGTTTAACAATTTTCTTATTATCATTTTAGTTCATAATATCCGAATTAAACCCTTTCTTCTGTATCACATTATTTTTTATCAGACTTGAGGATGTATGTCGAAATATTCAGCAATTCTTGTAATAAACATAAACTTTTATAATAAAATCATAATTCATAATTAAAATTTCAAAACATTATACACAATAAGAGTACTATTAATTTTTGATAACACATACACACACGCACACACACACACACACATATATATATATATATAATTATTTATTTAAAAATTATAACATAAATATGTTATAAAATCACTACAAAAATAGAAAATTTGTTTCAACACATCTGGTGTCTTATCAAGTGATGATGTCCATTCAACATCATCACTTGATAAGACACCAGAGATGTTGAAACAAAATGGCTATTTTTGTAGTGATCTTATATCATATTTATGTTATAATTTTTATATAAATAATTATATTCGCTCTACTCTGTACTGAGCACTCTTTTAAGAATAGGCAAAATTTAAAGCAAATATTATTAAAGACATCAGCATTTTGTGCCTATTTACTGATCGTCTTTTCCAATTTGCGAATAATCCTTCTCAGACAATAATCAAATTCCGTCAAAAATTGTCCGAAGTCCATTTCGGAAGAAATATGGTCGAAGCATTCAACTTTTTTAAGTCATCATCAGGATAGACAGAGACAAATAATGTGTTTCGTAGGACTAGTGTAAGTGTGTATTGTAAGTGTTGTGTCGCACGCAAAGCGTATGTGTGCGTTTTTACATATATTTGTGGATGCCGGATCTTAAATTATAATTAGTTAAAAAAACAATTATAATTTAAGAACCCACTTCCTCAAAATTATATCACACATACACACACACACACACACACACACACACACACACAAAAATTTTCACGAAACTTAATTTACCTCTACCTTCATCTTAATGGCTGCCGTGTCTAAAAGCAGCTTAGTGTATTGGTAGACATACTTGAAGGATTTTATATTGCTTCAGTCAAAATTGATATCTCCTTAACAAAAATGAGCATTTATATTTATTGGTATCAATTGTTACAAATAATGTACTTATGTGTCAGTGTATTTAATGATATACAATCACTACTAGACTATAACAAATTATTCGGTTTTAGAGAACTCAACAAGAAAAAAGCTTCTTTTTCATTAAAAAGACACACACACTAAATATTAAACTTTAACACTGAATATTTTATAATTCTTATTTGATACCTCTTTGCGTTGTTTCAAATATTTCTAAAAGAATAGAAAAATCACTTCATTCTGGCAATTTATATTCTTTATTTTTTATGAAAAAATGGTGATTAAATGCCAGAATAATGTCTGCAGACGACCAATGAACTTGGAGTTCGGCAGCATATATCTTACCATATTTTCTACCAAAATTATCTGCACGTACCAATTTAGCTGAAAGAATGTAAAATACAGCAAAATAATCCTACAACTAATGACCTTTACTAACCTTACGGGTAACATATGACCTTATCTGCCCTATCAATTGTGAGGTCAAAAACATACCCGTACTTCATAGCAAACACAATAACTGATTTCATTTTGTTCGAAATTGATTCATTTGTCTAGAAATGGCTTGCAGTGTTATGCGATGCCCTCCAGGTCAACATCACATAGACCATGTCACAATTGGATGTCTTGGAAACTTTCATTTCAAAGATTAGATAAATGGGCCTTGTTCTTTGAGTGTGATCTTGACAAACTAAATTCTCCAATATTTGTATGCATACTCGCACAATATATGTGTAGATGTGTGTGTGAGCGTGTGTGTCCGTGTGAGAGGAAGAGAGATAAAAGGAAAACTTTTCATTACCGAAGCATTTTGTTTGTACCCTAAGGTACAAATAAAATCAAGGGAAATATCAGAGGGAGAATCCCATCAGTAAAAAAAGTTTTCCGTTTTCCTTTTACAGATGAGATTTAAGAAAGCTATCGCGACAGAGAAATTACTATGTTTCGAAACTGGTCAGCAGTATTTAAGTTTAATTCCAATATTAAAACATAACCACCGGCTGGCAGTTTCATCCTCAAGCCTTGTTTTGGAATAACTATGGTATGGAATGTTTCACTCATTTATAGTTTTGAATGGAGGTGTGGTCTGGGGTTTGTTTTTTTCTTTATCAAGGAGTTACTGCTTTGATGGAAGTAGGGATGTTTGTGGTATGTCTGGTTTTTGGAGTCGTGTAAGTTTGGGTTTTTTTCTGGCTACAATGGCAAATCTTATCAGACTCCCTGTAAAACTTTAACTGACTGATGTAGTAGTTCTGTTTTTCCTTTTTACTGCTGTATGTTAATACTTTAACTTATTGATGTCGTAGTTCTGGTAGTTTTTAGTGTTTATTTATTTGTTTTTTTGTTGACGACTTCTTAAAGGGGCTTTAAGATTATGATTAGGTTGTGCCTTTAAACCTATTGCTTTAATTGAACTTGTTAAGAGATTTTGATTTTTTTTATAAAATGCTAATTAATTAAGGCGAACATTTGTGTCAGCAAAAAACCGTTATCGTATTTCTTTGATTTAATAAATTTTCGATTTTTAGGAAGTTAATAATGTGTAGTTTTTCATGTAGGCATAAAGGTTATGGGTCATCACAGGCTTTACAAGTTCTTCTTCTATTTATTATTTTACATTTTACTTTTGGTGTTATATTCGTTTCTTTTAATGCCAAATATATTTAGATAGGGATATCTGATTTCTATTTCTAAAATTATTGAAGGAGTTTTTCTGTTGTCTCCACCTTATTTTGAATCCATTCTTCGTCGATCGTATATATATATTTTGTGTGTTTGGATTCTCGATGGATGAGATTGTGCAGGGGTATACCACAGATTCTATGTGGCATTTATTATTCAAAGGGCAATTTCCAGGGTTTCTGCAATCACAATTTTTCATTATTTTTGTCTAATTTTAATTCAGGGTCTTTATTTATTTGATTTTGGAATGCGTATTTTTTCAGAATTTTATTATGTAATTTTTATAATTCTTACTAGATTTTCAGTGCAGCTATAACTTAATTTTAGCGTGTTTTTATTAAAGATCTTGCTAAATTTGCTATCAGTAGGAAAATGTTTTTGGATTAAAGCTAGGAAATTTTGTCCTAGCTTATTGCTAACCATTTGGTTGAAGAGGGGTTATACTAAATGATTTTTCTTTTTCTGTTTTTCCTCTGGTTTGTACTATTGTTTTTTATATAAGTGATGTTAGCGTGTTTGTTGTCATTATTTTTTAGAGCTTTGTTGTAAAAATAATTGTGTTTCTGGAATATTTCTTCATTTGCGGAGTTCATGCTGATTTATTTTATAATAATAAATTTTTTAAATATTTATCTCCCTGTCAATGCAAAACTGCGCTAATTTCTATGTGAAAATTATATAATTAATAATTCAACATGGCAAATATATATATATATATATATATAGATATATATATATATGTGTGTGTGTGTGTGTGTGTGTGTGTATGCTTATCACGTTCTTATTAGTTCCTTTTTGTCATTTTCTTCTAATGTATTTTCCTACAGAAAACACATTTTGCTCTTGAAAAGACTTCGTTCATTTATTCAATCTTGTATTTAAAAAAATATCAGCAAACAATCTCTTTTTGAAAAAAAACAGATACTTCTGTTTCATTAGGCGCTCTCGGAACCGCTTGATAATTTGGCTTTATAAGAAAAAATCCCTAGACGAATAATGAAGAATTTCTTGTTTTTTTTTGTTTTGTTTTTTCTACACAGACTTGCCACGTCAGCTGACGTAATCGCCCAAAATATGCCCCGAGAGAGTAGATTGCAGTTTTGATTCTAGATTGGCTAAGACCGACTCTCTTTATTTTCTGAAGCATATTGTTGTGTCTGATTAGCTTATTTGTAAACCAATTGTTTTAAGGAGTGATCAGTTTTATCAACGCTGCTTCCTTATTCGCTTGCATCTTTCTAGTGCATCAGCGAACTAGAAAGTTGCGTTTAGGTACACGTGGGAGGATTTACTGATATTTAATAAGCTTCGTTTTTTCCCTATCTATTTTGCTCTTTGTCATGTGCCTTCAGGATGCGATTTGAGAAAGAAGATTATATTGCGACAGTTTTTCAATTCGGGTAAATCTGCCAACTTTGAAAATAATCATTCATAACTTGTTTTTTTTATATGGCCTCGAAAACTGAGCACAAGCGTAAATTATAAAACTCTCTCAGTCACAAAGTAGGACTTATGTTTTTAGACTGATAGTTATAATAATCATTATTATAATTTTACAAGATAAAACTTTAAAAAAATCCTTTTTATTGTAAATTTAATCAGAAGTTTACAATATAAAATACAGCAACTCATCGCTTCACGAATTTCAGACAAACTATAAAATCTCATTTTTTTTCTTAATTCGGTATTTTACAATGTACGAAATCTACGAATCAAAATAAATAACAGGAATAAATAGAATTTTACTTGTATTGTCTTTACAACATACAAACCGAAGTCATGTGCATAAATTTGAGATGATTTTTAATTTTTTTATTGCGTTTGCAGTGCAGTACACTATTGTACCGTATAAATCTTTAAAAATAGAAAATTAAAAAAAAAAAAGTAAAAATGACATTAAAGCGATCTGAAGCTGGTTGGCACAAACCCATTGGATATATAGTATACCTGAAATAGCTACCACGTTCAACTTCTTACTGAGTGACCATCGATTCCACAAGTGGTCGGAAAAATACCAGAAGTGTATTTAGTAATCTATGTTCAGCAGAACTTCCTTGCAGATACTGTCATAAAAGGATTGTTTCCTCTCAATTGTTCCTATTAACCAAGAGCAGAAAAAAATCAAATAACTTTCTTAGAATTCCAGTCAATGAACTAAAACCAGTACTTACATGAAATGCCAACGAATAAGGACGTCGTTAAGCTGTTATTTTTGCGCTATTGTTTATATATTTATATGTTGAAACGGAAGATTGATGTGTAATGTAATAGGATAATATGTGTAGCTGTGATATATATGGGAAGCAGACAAAATTTAACACCTTATTGACCGCAGAATAATAAGGTCATTTAACTCTGTAGTGACAACAGCTCTAAAATTGTTGCAATTATATATTAGGAATATGTGAAGTGTAATAATGGATAGCGATTCGGATTGAATAATCGGAGAACCGAGTTTAAAATACATTCACTTACGTGCCGATATATTTGTTAAAGGTATGAATCCTCCTCTTCTCCGCCCAGCTACGGGTAAATAGCAGGATAGACCGGGTTCTAATAGTAACTGATCTACTGCAGAAAAAAAAAAACTACTACGGGAAAAAAAATCTGCCTTGACAGTTATGTATCGAAAGATACATGATCGCTTAAGCGTGTATCCCTCATGGCACATAACTGACTGATTAATATTTGGAGAATATATATATATATATATATATATATGTGTGTGTGTGTGTGTGTGTGTGTGTGTGTGTGTGTGTGTGTGTGTGTGTGTGTGTTGAATCTGTGTATATATATATATATATATATATATATATATATATATATATATATATATATATATATATAAAGAGAGAGAGACACGCACTCACACACACACACACATATATATATATATATATAGGAATTGGGATGAAATATAGATTAAAATTACAGAATAAAGAACAAATAGTAAACGTTTATAAATTTACCTACTAGCGAAATGTGTTTTATATATATATATATATATATATATATATATATATATATATATATATATATATATATATATATATATATATATATGTGTGTGTGTGTGTGTGTGTGTGTGAGAGAGAGAGAGAGATTTTCTACAGCCAAGCCAAGTGATCTGATTGAGAATCCCGAATCGTGATAAAAAATTACGAATCTCTGAGTTGAACATCGACAATCATTGAATGCTTTTGCTCCTATTTTAGCAAAAATATGTATGAATTACAGGAAAGTTTAGCCAATGCAAGTCCCGATAGCAACTCAATAGAAAGAGTTACTGTTAAAATAGTTATGTTGAATAACATATTAGGTTATAAGAAGTGATTATCAGGAAAATTAGGACAGATAAAAATTTTCCCTTAAATTGTAGATGTTAAGATCTTAGGTCGTCTCTGCATCGGTCTGTTTCAGAAAGTAACAGTTTCTGGGGAAAACTCTTTTAGTGGAACTTTCTCCTTCCATTTAGAATACAGAGGTTATATAGTCGATTTGGCTCCGTGAAAGTAGCATGGCGTGAACTAAATTTAAAGGGTTGAACTGGTGATACACAAAAATACTTAATTCTTACTTATGCATCCAGGTAAAGAGAGATATATTCGAAAAAGAAAATTTTGATAACATCATCTCTTTTAAAATACTAATTATGATATTATCAAAATGATAATCTGTCAAGAAGTTGATTTCATGTTTCTATTACTTTTATTAGATCTGTTCAAAGAACATGTTTTACTTGTACATGCTATTGTTTGTACCAACTTTTTTTTTCCTGTTCAGGCTAATGTTTCATATGTCGACAATATGAAGGTCGATTTTATTAGTTTACGAATGAACCAAAGAAAGTATTACAAGAAATAAATGATATCAATAAGTTTGAGTAGTATTTTTACACATGCTTTAATATAATCTTCATCTAGAAATGACATTTAAAGAAAATATCAGTATAGGAGAATATGCAGAAAAAGACTAATGAGTGGATAGAAAACAGTAAAATTGATTTAATCAAAGTGGGAGGAGATATTGGAATGAAAAATAAAGCTTATTAATATTAGGGATGATACTTTAACAGTATTTTGTAAATTTTATGGACAATTCTGCAAGTTTCCAAAGATTTAAATAAATACTATTTCACACTGTTTTGAGATTTATTTTTATATTTAAATAAACACTTGATTTTATAAGTGGAAATTTTTTTCTTTTAGAATTCAACTTCTACATCTCTTATCGAAATTCATAAAAAACTCAGGGCAAATAGTAGAGTTGATATATTAAATTTATATGCTTCTTATGGGGGGGAATTTTAAAGATCTAATAAGATTTCTCATCAGTATTGCTAATATCATATTAAATATTTTATATAGGCTATCTTGGTCTGTAGGTTTAAAAAAAGAACAACGAATGTAATGATGTATTAAAAAAAAAGATACCTTATTTTATTGCAGGAATAACAGGGTAACAACTAACACAATGTGCATTTAAAAGAAAAGTGTTGGTCGTAGCTGTTCTTTAGTGTTTAATATTTAAAATTTAGATATTTTTAAAATTAGATTTTCTTTCTTCTTTTTTTTAGATCGTTAATCTCAAGCAACGCCATTTAACTATTCCCACTACGAATGTAGATTTTATACGTGCACTTCCTGCATGGGCATAGATTTTACACGTGCACTTTTGCGGATGCAGAATATAAATCAAATGATTTAAGACATTAAATCCTGTTCAAATTTCCTTTTAGCTTCAGATTTTCAGCACACATTTGTTTTGATCTTTTTTCTACTTTAGCCTGTCAAGAAAACAATGTGAATAACTTCATTATTTAAAACAAATATTACACTTAAAAAGTGGGTACATTTATTTATTTGTTAATAACGTGTAATGATAAATAATATCGAAAGCAGTCATGTATTCCTGGGGCGATTGAATAATTCAATAATTTTTCTAAGATCTTTAGCAATTGATCGTCTGTATCTTCTTCGTTTGGAATGAACTCGTGAACCAATAGACATCGGAAGCGCGAACTCCATTGAGAGTGAAATCTTTCATCGTGACTGGAGAAAAATCGGTGTTTATCGGCGATTACGAAAAGATATTAAATTGGGTCCTGACGCATTGCCACTTACAAGAGATATTTTTTTATCCATTGAGATCTTAGAGCTTGGTCAGAACAGGGAAAGGCTTGAATCTTGATTTGGGGAAATGCGTCCATAAACTGTGTTATCATCTGCATATATGTTTACAAGTGCCCTGCGAATGTTCCTTGGCGGATCGTTAATAAAAATGACACCCAAAAGAGGTTAGGAGAAAGCCTTACGGGAGACTTGCATTGACCTTCATATGACTGGCAATCATGGATCGACTTGAGAAAAAAGACTTGATAACTGCACAAACTCTCCTAGGAATAATATAGTTATAAAGTGTGTGTAGCAACTGCTTACGCAAAAACTTTGGCGATAGATATTGTAAAGGATTTTGACTGTCGATCTACTGATGAAGCTACAATCGAACGAGTCACAGATTCTCGGCAATGACAATTACAACATTAGCAGTGTGCCTATAGGCGTGAAACCCACACTATTTACGCTCCGAAGGTTGTTTCTAATGAGGTAATTAACTCAAAGTGATTACTGACGAGGCTAACTATGCGATATTGCTATGAGGATGAACACTCATCGCATTCTTGAAAACGGTAGAAAAAGCTGAAAACTTCTATAACAGTTTTAGAATTGGAAATCCTAGGACCAATTTCCTATTCCAGTCGGGTACGCTATATTCACTTACGGACAAGGTGAAAGAAGAAAAACTCGCCGCATCTCGCCTGTGAGAGAGAGTTTGATGCGTGAAAAATAATTTTTCTCCAACAAGGACACGGAGACGCTTTTGAACTTTATCATGACTAAAAAAGTGAGCAGCTTCAGCCCTAATATGGCAACAATGCTCCATTTTAGGCCTGATCTAGCTCATATAAATGTAGAGACTAGCATGACGAGTCAGGTACTTACTAGAGCGGTACAGAGAGACGGTCATTTTATCTGCATCTTTAGCGATGCATTGTATATACGAGTTCTACATGTGTTCGGGTCTGAGGTGTGAGTTTGAGACCCTATATTCTCTCAAGGTACGGAGCCTCCGTTCATCATGACTGGCGGTAGATTGAGATCTGATCAACG
Source organism: Acanthosepion pharaonis (assembly GCA_903632075.3). NCBI lineage: Eukaryota > Metazoa > Mollusca > Cephalopoda > Sepiida > Sepiidae > Acanthosepion > Acanthosepion pharaonis. The sequence continues at coordinate 4,987,877 of CAHIKZ030005588.1, read as the reverse complement.
ATGTCGGAATGTAACCAGTTTGGTTTTAGAAACATTGAATGTAACCAGCCATTTTATTTCTTCACTGGGAAGTTAGTGTTGGATCGGAAGAGTGGTCAGCAACCAATCTCTGATCGTCAAGAGTTTTCTATTGATTTATCATTTTTATTTTTATTTTTTTTCCAGTCTGGGGTTGTAAAAAGTGACACAATATTTCTTATGGGAATGTTTTTATTCTTAGTCATAATCTAACTGAATCGGTCACGTCCATATTAAAATCAAAACCTGTTACACACTCAGCCGCCGTCTAAAATCGCGCTGTTCATACTTCAATATCACAAAATATATAATCTACAATATTTTTCTGCCTGCTCAAGGTTTTCGAAATTTCTCCGGATATGTAAGACATTCTGTATCCAAAATCTTCGGTTTGCTGTCTCAATTTCTATCGACGCAGTACTGATTTCGATCTCTACACTGTTTACATCTACAATACACACACGCGTGTCTAAACATATATATATATATATATATATATATATATATATATATATATATATATATGTGTGTGTGTGTGTGTGTGTGTGTGGGTGTGTGTGTGTGTGTGAGAGAGAGAGAGAGAGAGAGAGATAGCGAGAGAGAAATCGATAGATATTTGGAGAAATAATGACATTTTAATAAGACAAAACTGCAATAAGAATTTTTTTCTTTCATTTTCAAAGCCAATCGCACCGTTTGTTGTTTTATGTTATTTAACATCATATATTCGTATAAATATGAATAAGTCTCCTGGAATAAATCTTTAAAAGCCCGAATTTCTTCAAGTTCTTTTTTTTTTTTTTGGTCATCAGCTGGTAATCTCCTCAAATCAACCAATACGATCAAAAAACATGTTTTTATTTTGACGTAGTAATTTTTTAAATATTTTTATTCAGTGTATGCTGCAATTGCTTTTTTTTTTATTCAAAGTGATATTTGTCAGCAGTTAATCAACTCTGAATCATTTGTATTTGCAATGGCGTCTGACAGTTGTGTGTTATTCATGTTGTCGTTTTGTTCTCTTTAAATGCGCTTTGATTTAGACTTCTCTTGGGTATCGACGCGTGAAACCCGTGGCTCTCATGTTATGCACGTTGGCCAGATTAAGACAATACGAGAAAGAAAGACCATAAAAGAAAGAAAGAAAGACAGAAAGAAAGACAGAAAAGAGTGAAATACAGAAGTAAATGAAGAAAACGAATGCAATTACACAAAAATAAATTTATATTAATATTTCATAGTTTTAACTTTAACAATATAATATGGTAATTATTGTGATGCAGAAATCAATTTTTTCTGATAATTTGTATCATTACATCCATATTGTGTGTATACACTTGAAAGAAGTATTCATTTACAAAAAAGTATATGAATTATGAAATTTATAAAGTGTTCAACGCGAATTCTTTCTGATATTGAGGCCATATTGCCCCATATGAAACAGGGCAATAGTTTGATAACTGTGAAAAGGATCTGCCTACTTTCATATTTAAATGATGTAAGCCTGGGTATAATTTATGTTCTGAATTATAGAACAGCCCAACTCCAGGGGTCTGGGCTTCCTACGATTAACTATCATTTAATCAATATATTAGGCTTGGGAAATATTGCTGCCAATTCAGGAAAGCTTTGTACAAGAGAAAAGCAATCTATTTTATGAAAAAAATAAATGATATTCAGAACTGGTAAAACAGAGGACAAATATTGCTTCCTTTTTAATTTCAAGCAAAATATCTCATTTCGCCATAAGCTGAATAGAGATACAGTCTACTCAAGACAAATCTGGTTCTTTTTCTTTGATATTTATTCTTTGTACTAAGTTTGGAAAAGAAAAAAAATGTAATCCTAGCGTGCAACGAATACATAGCCTGGTTTAATGAAGATAACATCATCACATCATAAAAATATATGTGCAAGAAACTATGAGAAATGTATTTTATTTCACAAATAGTCACAATGGAGGTGGGGAATCAATCATAAAATTGTGATCTTTTTCCAACCGTTAGTCACAAATGGTAGTTTCGATCACAGGATGCCAAATTATCTAGTAGCTGACAGAGAGTTTGCTTAGGAGCAGGAAAACGGATGTGATATACATTGCTTATGATGAAATGATATCTGAAATATTTTGAGTTAACTTCAATGGCTGGAAGAGATATGTAGTATTTTAGTAACATTTTGAAAACCTCTTTAAAGAATCATACGAAGATGGAGGTCATTTTTCGGTAATAAACTAAAAACGCATAAATTTTTGCATGAGATTAAGTGAGATGTGGTTGCATCACAAACTATGATTGATAGGATAAAGGCAACCAGTTAAGAGGCGTTCAAAATCTAACGAAAGTACACTTTTTCTAATACAATATTAGCAGTCGAGGGCAGTAAATCAGACGAATTAGAATTTAGATAATGTAGTCAAATTGCTTTTTTCCGCCAGACGTCCAGTATCCCAGTCACTGTAGATCTGTGATATGTATTATGAGTCACACCGAATGTTCTTTGTTCTATGAGACAGTCCCTGTCTTTACATTTTTTGTGATGTTCAAGACATTTCATTTTCATTCGAAATATGAAATTACATATAATACATTCGTAATTTATTTTTCTCCCTTCGTCATTAAATTCTTTCATTATGGATGCGTGCGGTTCCAATTTCCATGAAGTATAGTTATCCTGAAATTATCTGTTTTGTTATTTTCATAAGTAAAACTATGGCACCCTTTTTAAAAATAGAAGCTAACATTGTGTGTATTGTTTATGTAGGAATATAAATGAGATATTACTTCTAGAAGTGATGAGTACATGAACAAATATGCAGAACCCTGTATTTGCCACTATGTTTCGATACAGATATAAATGAAATCACAATTAAAATGTATTCACATAGAATTTTGTTCAGTCTTTTCGTTATTGAGAAAAAGTAAATATAAGATACCTTGTTTTTCGTTTTATTGGTTAATCGTGATCTGTATCGAATATAGAGTATTTATAGACATAAAAAATATGGATATAGTAATCATCACTGTATGCTATCTGCCATTATCACGTCTTAAAATATCATCAAAACACGCACGCAAACATATATTAAACTGTATCAGTGATGAGGCAAGGCGTCGCACGTCTGTTATTTTAGGGGTGGTCAAAACTCATCCGCTGTCGGGGTGGTGATTTCTGTTAGAGTTCCATCTACTAGTTATATCTCTCCACAGAAATCTGTGTTTTAACCTCAACTTGCTATGAGAAATGCAAGCCTAATTTGTATTATGTCTTCAATCTCGCCGAAGGCAGTTTGAAATAAAATCGTACGAAATTGATGGCATCCAAATTTGGAAAGTAGTATTTTTTGGGCAAATGCTATAGTTGCTCAGAAATTCAGATTAAGTGCAATGAATTTAAAAAATTCCCAAAGCAAGCACTGTCCGTTAAAATTTATTTGGAGTCTTTTCTGTTAATTCACCCCAAATAATGTAAAGTTGCTTATCGCAAATATTAACTCACTCCAAGAAATTATACATTTTATATCAAAGTTTGTTTAGCTAACTTCAGAACAACTCCATCCCTCAGAATGAAAAATTACCAAAAATCAGAGAGTTATTCGCATTTCGTAAGTGCGGATGTTATTCGATGTACTTATATAGAATTTTTACAATTTAAAAAAAAAGAAAAAAATCTGTTCTTGGCTTTTTATCTTTGAAGCGCGAACGTGGACCCCACACTAAGAAATAGTGCACACAAGTTCCACAAATTTGGGGCGATCGCAAAGTGCAATGGAAGAATTTGGTTTGAATTTTAGTAACTGAATTGAAGGAAATACATGTTTCTTTTTTACCATTTCGTTTCTGAGATATGATTGGCACAATGAGAATATAAATAAACGTTGGCCTAATCTCACTAATGTGTCAATAAACTGTCTTTTTCAAAGTTTTATCATAAAAGATTCATAAAAGAAAGAGAATATGATCAGCAAGAAAAGGAAAAGAGGAAATAAGAAGACTAAATGAAAAGTGTGACACTTATGACAAAGAGTTTATCGATGAGCAAAATAAAACCGTGAACAGGAAAGTAAAGAAAGATAGAGTAGTTGAAAAAGGGACGGAAAGAAGAATGATTACATTAGACATGAAAGGGTTCGCAAGTAAATTGAAAGTAATAATCATAAAAGAGTAGAGGACGTAAATCTCTCTTTTTGTTAATACCACAAGAAAAAAAAAAGATAAAAAGAGATATCAGTAATAAAGAAGCGAAAAATTAAACGAAACAGAAAGATTCAAAAGAGTAGTGGAGAAAGTTATGATAAAATAAAAGGCATGATGAATTTATGAGTTTGAGGAAGAAGAGAAATCAGTTCTTTCACTGAAAGCTCTGATGCGTTGACGTGTAGGAAGATTATTCCACTATTAATATGAAATCTGTGGTCGGATTAATACGACCACAGTTTCTATGGATGATTTTTCCAGTACGTGGACTCTTGACGAAGCCATGAAGAAAGGTTTACACAGAAATAAGTCACTCAGAACAACCGAATCAGTCTTGCTGCAGTAATGTCTTTTGCCCACGTGCACGCGTCTTTCGAGCTTCGTCAGATTTTCCTCGTTTTATATTCTATCCTCTACAGTTTAAATGATATTTTTCAGAGGTCTTTTTTTTTTTACTTAGAGGGTTATATTCTAATGTTTCTTTCTTTCTTTCTCCGTTTTTGTAATCATAAGATCACTTTCTTTAAAAACTTACAATTTCTATTACTTTTCCTTCGTATTTTATATGTTTCTATTCTATTTATTCTTATTTACTTTCACTATATAATTTATGCTTTATACTTCCTCTGCATATTTAAGTTGTCTGGTCTTTTTCTATCTTGTAAAGTTACTTTTCTTTTCGCATGTTTATTTCTCCATAGTTGCGGGTCTTTCTATTCTTTCTAGACATTTATTTCAACATTGCTTCTTTTGTGCATTCTATATTTTAAATTTTGTCCGTTGTTTGTGTTTATATTTTTTCGAGTTTTCATTTTAAATATTTGTTATTTCTTCATCCCGATGTTATTCCATGAAATAGGAACGTCATCACCAATCTGCTTTTTGAATATTGGAATTGGATATTTTCTATGATGCTAGTGGATCAGTAAAATCACAACATTTTGAATGCTTTTCTTACGCCATTCAGACAGGCGTTCTCTAGGTGAGAACACTCTTTCCCCCTTCATTATCTATATTTGACTTTGTACTGACCGAGGATAAAGATTAAATTCCGATATAAAATGCAGTTGATAATACAATTTAATGTACATCAGTGAGGAGATCTGGAGTAAAACATTAATTGCAATATAGAAGAAAGGAAGGGAGAAAGAAATCAACTTTAACGTCAAATACAAATACATAAACTGGAGGAAACGTCAAATGGAACAAGGAAAGTATCTTAAATGCAAGGAATATTTAGGCAAAAATAAGCAGTTAAAGGACAAAAGTAAATGAAAATGAAAGGTAACAAAGGTGGAATAATATGCGGAAATTGTCTAAATTAATTCTAGTCAATATACTTCCAAAACGAAAGAAAAATTAATTGAAATCAAAAAAAATTATAAAAACAAGAACAGACGATATACAGAAGAGAATGTGATAGACATTAGATCGCTTCTACGCAACAAAGTATTTAATATTGAGCAGAACGTTAAACTTGTCAGAAAGAGAAAAACTAGGAAAATATATGAATAAAGAAAAAGAGAAAGAATGATGAATGAATACGTAAAGAAGGAGAGATAGAATAAGAAAGATCCGAAAATAAATATGCATATTAAATTAGAAGGCAAGAACTAGAAACGGACATAAAACTGTGATAATAATAATATCAATATGGATGAAGTGAACTCCTCTTTCTTTTTTACGCCCTCTCTCTCCACCTTACTATCGATACATCTTCTGCAGTAACCTCCGCACTAACCCACTCAGACCTCCATATTCATTGATCTTTTTCATGCTCTTCGTCAGATCTGAGGGCCACTAAATCTCATCTACATAATTGGGCCAGTGGACCATGAAGTAGTTCCGTCAGATACAACCATTAACTCATCGGCATACACAGAGTGTTTGCTTTAAAAATATCAGTGGCTATTGCACGATGTGCAAATATTTTTAGATCTGCAAAGGTAAAAAAACAAAAATACAAGTAAATAATAATAATAATGATAAGTGGACAAATCTTTTTGTAATATTTGGAGAAAAATATAAAGGCTGGACATAAAAGATAATGCTAGTTATGATAAAGAAGAAAAAAAAGAAAGGATTAAGAATTTTATGCACATATTTTTCGAACAAGTCAATAGACCAAAAAAAAAAAAAAATACTAACCATACTTAAATAAGAATATCGTGTTTCCGAGAATATATATATATATATATATATATATATATATATATATATATATATATATATATGTGTGTGTGTGTGTGTGTGTGTGTGCATGTGTGTGCATAGAAAGAAAGAGAGAGGATGCGATGGGTAAATTGTCGCCATGTTATATTTTTAATTTCCTGCATGCGCACTGCTTATTTATGATTTTGTCTACTGCAAAGTATAGTAGGGTCAGTTTGGCACCGTATGCGTGAAAAAGAGCACAATGACGCAAATCTCTCCACCAGAAAGTTGGAAACGACATGCTGTACTGCTTGGCAGTCGTGCCGGTAGCTTCAATCCGAACATTTCAAAGTGTTTGGGTGTCAATCTGAGGACAGTGTAGACGCTTCGGAAAGAGGTAGATGAGCCTAATGGTGACTACGAAGGTACCACAGTTAGCAAAACTCACTCTGGTCATTCCGGAGGTCTGCATCATGCGCCTTGAAGGGGTAGTGCTGCCCTGGGTCAAGAGGGTGGCTGCTAGAATACCCTGTGTCTGGTAACAGGAATCTTCATCACGCAAGAGAATTCAGTCATACCTGACAATTTCTGCGACAACATAACCCCTTATATCTGGCCACGTAACTCCCCAGGCTGCAACCCCTTGATCATAATGTGTGGGGCGCAGTTGAACAAGAGACCGACAAAACTTGCAATACCAAAGATGAACTGAAGGCAAGGATTATGTCAGCATCCAACAACTTAAGCAAGGAGACCGTTCAAAATAGCTGTAGGAGATCTGTAAGTAGTCTGAGTGTTGACTTCAATGTTCACTTTTATATCTAAATTTACATATGCTCTATCTCTGATATTGAGCACTTTCTCCCATAAATATAGCAAATAGAGCACACCTTGAAACTATATTTTCTCATCATTATATATATATATATATATATATATATATATATATATATATATATATGAATATATTTTTTCATTTACTACTCCGACATCTTTTAGTTTTATTTGTTTAAGCTTTATTTTTTTTTCAATTTCTGTGTGAGACATTTCATCCTTTCAAAAGATGCAGTTTTAATAACAAATCAGAATTTTATGTATTAAGGTGAAAAGATATAGAGAAGGCATAATCTTTCTGTATCTTCCATAGTAAATGATCGTCCATAATCATAGAACATATCACCTTTCTGTAAATGAAAATGACTTGTTAATTTTAACGCCTCTGAAACGAAACAGCTCTCAATTATTAATCTTAAAAACCTTATATATATATATATATATATATATATATATATATATATGGATATATATATATATATTTGCTGAGTTTTTGTGACCCTGGTTTTCACGCTTTTGCGATCGTCAGAAGCGTGAAACCCAGGTCACAAACTCACATCTATCCAACCAAATATGTTAGTTCTATCTCTGATATTGAGCGCTTCCTAATAAGTACCGCGTATATAATATATAAATAATTATATATATATATATATATATATATATATATATATATATATATTTATTTATATTTATATACACCCACTTTTCATATATATATATATATATATATATATATATATATATATATATATATATATATATATATATATATATATATATATATATATATATATATATATATATATATATATATATTTATAAAAAAAATGATTTCATCGCGACATAGAAATTACTATGTTTCGAAACTGGTCAGCAGTATTTAAGTTTAATTCCAAAATTTTAACCACTGGGTGGCAGTTTCTTCCACAAGCCTTGTTTTGGAATAACTATGGTATGGAATGTTTTACTCATTTATAGTTTTGAATCGAGGTGTGGTCTGGATTTAATATGAATCATATTTTTGAAAAATTATTTTAATCTAGTCTCTACGTCTCTATCGAGCACGGTTTTTTTTTTAAAATAAAGATAAAAATACTAAAGAACTTCGGATCATTAATCTAACAATTCTAATTCTATAATTGATTTTTTTAAGTCATTAACCTCTTTTTGAAAACATATTTTGCGATGGTTACTATAAAAAAAATTACACATATATGCGTAAAATGTTTCCTTTGTTTTCCACCAAAATGATATTCGCGTATCAAACAGGGAAAATGTCTTTAAGTTCAGTTCCTATGTAGCTGTCTTTTAACAGACGAAAATGACGAAAAAAAAGTTTCATAATCCGAAGTCTGATAAAAAGTAAAGTGAGCAAGTAATATTCAATAATTTTATTTTATTTTTTTAAATGAATGTTGTTTGGATTGTGATTAGATTATGGTATGAGAATTCTTTTTTATTTTTCAAAATTTGTTGTTGTGTTGGAAAAGAAGTCATTCTTCCAGGAAAGGTGAGATTGGGATAAACCAGGTCGTAGATTTATAATTTAATAAGATTCGATGGCAGCACTCTCGAAAAAATTCCTTCTGAGTAAATTACGTACTCTTTTGGTGAGCGTGGCATTAGATCAAAATTGTTTTCGAATTTATTTCTGTGTATGACTAGTGTGTTTGTTAAATTGTTATGTATGAGGTACCTTTTGTGTTCATAGATACGTTTTTTTTTAATTTTCTGCATGTCTCCCCAATTTATCGTGACCAACAGTTCTAGCAATTTATTTTATATATCGAGACAGTCTTGAGATTAATATTACAGATGACATGATCATGAAATTTCTTGACTTGTAAATGAGATGAGACGTGCTGGAATATATATTATCACCTCCTTGATTAAATGGTGTTATTTGTATAACGGTCTCACAGAGCTTGAACGTATCAGAGGATGAATATGTTATTAAATATTTTATAAAAATTTTAATATTTTATACAAAGTTAAAATACTGTCCACCTGCGGTGAAAGTTCTTTTGTTCAACGTGATTTACTTTTTTATAATACTTGCTTCATTTATAGTATTTTGATGCCTTCTTTACGACTGTGCTTGATATTGTGTTCATATTATCTACTAATATTTGTCTTTCGATTTTTCTTTTATCATTGTATTGAAATGTGTCGTTTCAAAACACTAGCACGGAGTTAATAAAATATATATTATGAAATTCCTAATAATGACCGAAATGAACTAATTCACGTGAAAAATAAAGGTATTTTGAACAGTTTTTTCACACATTTTATCCGGATATACAACAACTTAATCGAAAATAGTAAAAAAATGAATAAAAATAAATCAGAGGTGAAATTTATGTAATTTGTTTGATTGAAATGTTGATGCATTATATATATATATATATATATATATATATATATATATATATATATATATATAAAGCAAGTGTAAATGGATATAAATCCGACAGAATGAAGAAATTTTGAAAAAACAAACAAAGGGAAATATTAAAGAAACTAGACCTGGTTTCTTTAATATTTCCCCTAGTTTTAGCGAGATTGATGCTCGACAAGCATACACATAAGAATTTTGGAACCTAATAGAATTCTTTTCATTTTCTTTTTTTCTTTTCATTTCAAAATAATCACAAACTTTTTAGGAATACGTTATGAAAGCGTCGCCCATGTGACGACAGCGTGACCATGTTAGACGGAAGGCTGATCATTTTAAAAATTTTCAGTTATCTGTTCTGAATAAGACTTGTGTTTTTATGTCCATCGTATTTGTCATATTGAACTGAATTGTATTTTGATGAATATTGTCTTGAAAAGGTTTAATAAACCGAAACGTCAGACGTCGACATTTCTTTCATTTAACTACATTTAAGGATTTTTGTTTGTTTTTTCAAAATTTCTTCATATATATATATATATATATATATATATATATATATATATATGTAGTCAACACTTAGAGGCGACAGTCTGTTTCATGCTAGACGCAATCGTCAGGCCACGAGTGCTGTAATTTTTTCGGCTATTTATATATTTATATATATTTATATTTCCCCAATGTTGTTATTGATATATAAAAATATATGTTGATATTTCATATATATATATATATATATATATATATATATATATATATATATATATATACATCTAATTTTTTTAATCTAACCGATTTCATTTAGATTCACTTTTCTTAGTAGATATCCCATACTTTGATAATGGAAGTTCTGCCAGGAATTGTTAAATGTTGTAATCGTCATTTCGAAAACCGACTGTAGATTACCTTACTATCAAGACAATCTCTAGACATTTTCATCGTAGTGAACTTTTTATGTCAAAATTGTTGTCATTCTCGTTATGGTGGGCAACCAACGTATTTGATGTATTTTTTTATATCATTTTTGGATTCATATCATCTTTTATTTAGATTCCTTGAGGTTCTCTCATATGTGATTTTTTGGGCCAATTTTAGATTATTGTTTTGCTTAGTCCTGTATTGTTTTAGATGTTCGTCAGACAATATATTTTTTTGATTATTTGGATTTGTCAGGTCGGACAATATATGTTTTTGATTCATTTGTCTTTATTTTTTTCTATTCCGGAATATATTATGACGCTTTTTTTTCAATTTAGTCCAAAATAACTAAAGTATTCCCAGCATCCTTCGTTCGTACGCATGTTCAGTCGCACCAACATAACAAATTTAGTCCGATGAAGTCCAAAAGGACAACACGCATCACAAGAAAAACATTTTTCCATTTTGTCATACATTTATATATATATATATATATATATATATATATATATATATATATATATATATATATATGATCCACCCAGTGTATGTATCGTAGTCAGGTGTTATAACTAATTTAGATTCAGTAAGTAAACTTATTAGATGTAACTTAGTTTTACTTAAATGTATGTGCATATACGCATGCGCAGACTTGTACGCGCTTTCGCTCAAACAATTATAAACCTAAATTAAGGAAAAATACTACGAGCATAAGAATCATTTGTTTAAAACGAAATCAAGAAAATCGTTGCAATAGTTTTGCTGCATGAAATACGCTGTTTAAGTCTTAATAATGATGTTACTTTGAACGCTTCTTTATGGGTAAAGAAAGCATTATAAATTTCATGTAAATGCACAATAGCTTCATATTTGGGAACGGCCCCAAATCGTCTGATGAATAACAATACTGGAGATTCTGGAAGATATTAATAAGCATTATTGAAACAACTAGAATACTAAGAAGAGAGGTGACTTGTTGTCACTTATTATTCAGTAAAAGCTAACAGTTACTATTTGTGTGAACAAGCAATGAAATAATAATAATCCTTAGAAGAAGAAGAAGAAGAAGAAGAAGAAGAAGAAGAAGAAGAAGGAGAAATATTTAGAGAATAATGCAGCAAGGAACGATGATCTTATTAATCAATCAACCAATATGCAGTATTTCCTAAAGACTATTAAGAAATTTACATTGTCATAGGCAATAAGAAAATATATGTATAAGTGACGGCTCTCTCATAATAATGATTGTGACAGCCGTTCTGTCTCAGCCTCTTCTGCAGAATGCTGCTGATGTAATAAAAACTAGAAAATCCGAACAATAATGCCTAGTTTCGCAACGAAAGCGTTAATGCATAAAACAGACCCCTCTGAGAATAGATAGCAAGTGCAATGAAAAGACAAAGGCAAAAACCAAGGAGAAGTAAAAGAAGATTTCATCATATAAAAATTATTGTGCCTCTTCCCCTAAGTAGAATTAATAAAGAAATTCCGAATCTGCAGATATCCAAAGAAAATAATTAGATGGCCACAACCATTACCGAGACTTTCTGTATGTTTTTTTTATTTATTATTATTACTTTTCTTGCCTTAGTCTTCATTTTGATTCGTTATATTTTCCTCTCGGTTCGATTCCATGCATTTAAATGCATTGCTATTTATTACTGTGAACATTATTTGAGCATGTATACTCAGCAAGAAATGCGAAGTAATATCATTGCATGTTGACTCTCCTGTAAATGTTATTTCTCGTCTAGTATAACATGTCGTATAATAATCAGTTATGGTTTTCATTATATTTTTGATAATAATAATAATAATAATAATAATAATAATTTATGACAGAATGCATGTCCGTTAGCAGGAAAGAGAGTCCAAGATGCGAGCTATATATTAGAGACGTTAAAATAAGGCAAGCACAGAAATTATCTATATAATCAACGATGGAAAATGTGATACAGAAGGCGCAGTAGAATAAAGAAAGATGTTTCCCCAAAACTAAAAGTATTAAGAAATATGAATATTTTGTTGGAAAGAAAATTATGTAATATCAATCTTTCTATATGTCAGTAAATGCTGGACAATTTCTTCACAGATGAAGAGGTTACTTGAAGCGACAGGTGTTATACTTAGAATAACTTGGGTTGAACCAGTAATAAACGAGGGCGTTTTAAGAATAATGGGAACGAAAAGGAAACTTGCATTTAAGAACCAAAAGAAACAGTTGAAATTTAGACTGGCTTCTATGAATGGAATGAGAGGGATAGTAAGAGAGCTACATTGTTTACTGATAGTTGTGGAAAGATTTGCTGCCCGTGTCTAAAAGGACAGGCAAAATATATTAAAAAAAAGAATTGATAAATGTTCCAGTTCAAGCGTTACTGTTACATAACACAAAATATGTGTGTGTGTGTGTAATATATTATATATATTATTATTTATGTATTATATGCGCGGTACTTATTAGAAAGCGCTTAATATCAGAGATATTACGTATCATATTTTTACACAGACCCCACCACACGTATATACGTGCTTGTGAGGAAATATTCAACGGAAAAATACAGAAATAGTTTGATTGTTGACATGGCTACATTCAAGAGAGAAATGGGTACACATCCCATCATTGAAATTCAACAATCAAATGCGTATGTATGGAGACAACAACACACATATACATACAAATGCCAAGTCCTATACTGTCCACATATGTTTATGTTTGTGTGAGCTCCGGCGGGCGAGCGCGTGTGTATGTGTGTCTGCATATCTCAATGTGTTTACTGGCATGCATTTATGTTTACGTTAGCATGAGTGACATCCCGATGACGATTTCCCTCCCACTTCCATAGACACCAATAGACGCAACCTACCTACATAAATCCAAAATTAAAAAAAAATAATCAGTTTGTCTGACGATCGCAAAAGTGTGAAACACTGGGTCAAAAACTCACATCAATTCGACCAAATATATATATATATATATATATATAATGTGCCAGTTAATATAATATAATTCTAAGTGTATAAAAATGTGCATATCTGGAGATCTGTCTAGAAACTCCAACGATATATTTATACTCTGTAGATTCATAAAAAAATTGTTTATTGAGACTTCTCTTACTTCCTGTAGAAATATCTAAAACATCTAATAACAAAATCACAACACCTAATGATGTACTTCAAACTATTTTGATTTCTTTTCACCATTATATATTTCGGACAATATTTTCAATTTCTAATACTTTTAATGGACGGTGATTTATTACCGAGTTAATTCCTCTAAGTGCTTGTGCACAAACAAAACCAAAATGTTTAAATGACATCCAAGTTTACATTTCGCAATCAAAACTTTTCAATCTCTAGCACGCAATAAAGTATATCAAAATAATATAATTAAAATGCCCATATGCATAAATTTAATCCTTACAATACATGTACACATACATATATATTCACGATATTATGTCTCTCTCTCTTTCTCTGAATCTCTCTTTTCTCTCTCTCTCTCTCTATATATATATATATATATATATATACAGATATATATATATATATATATATATATATACAGATAATATCGTGAATATATATGTATGTGTATATGTAATGTAAGGATTAAATTTATGCAGATAGGCATTTTAATTATATTATTTTGCTATACTTATATATATATATATATATATATATATATATATATATATATATGTGTGTGTGTGTGTTTGTGTGTGTATGTTTGTATTTTTCTAGATACATATTATGTTTGCAGTCATTCCGTAATACTTTTTGCATTCTTTCATTTATTTTAATCCAATTTCAAATGTTGTAATAAAATATTTAACCGAAGTTCCCAGCAATTTTTCACCTTCGGTAAATAACGAATAACAGCAAAACATATGCCCCACAGTTTATAATCAACATTAAAATAGACATTTTCCAAAGTATTTATCCAAACAAATCTGATTATTTATACGCTATTTCTTCTCTGGAGTCGGTTTCTTTCTTATTGTTTACATTTTATTCATTCAAGTTCATTTTCTCCCCTAGTTTTTACCTCATTTTATTTTGGGGTTTGATTTTTGCTTGGTTTTACTGCATTTTTTTCTTCTGTATTTGCCTACTTTTTCACCACATTTATGTTTTTATTTTTTTTTTTGCTTTCCTTTTCTTTTCGTTATTAATATCATTATTACTATTATTATTATTGTAGCAAAAATATGTGTTGCATGGTTTAAAAACCATTGATGGTTATCATCATTTCTCTTGTTAGCGTGTCCAGTCACTGAATGTTCCTTTTTATTAAGATTAAATAAATCTCTAAAATTAGTGACTGACAAACGCGAAATTAAAAACAGAATGCAAAGAGTCATTCCTCATGTCCTTCTAAACATAGAAATAAAATAAGGAACTCCTTCATTCAGAAAAACGAGTAAATAACATCGGTAAATGTACGGAACACATGAACATTTAGGTTTAACCTAAGAAGGCGCTGATGTTGATTCACGTCTTAAAGTCTACGATTTTTTTTGTTTCGAATAATCATAATGTCATGTTCTATTCTGAGAACCATTAATTCAGCTCATTCGTCATTGATGTGATATAGATAGTGTTATCTTGACATTGTTCAAAATTTTTTATAGATATCTTATGACCAACCGTGTCCACTTGTGGCGGCTTCTATATTCTGGGGCGACTTGTACAAAGTGAATTATGTCTCAGTGTTACTACAATAAAGGTGTATCTTTTTTTAACTTAGAGTCTGTACCATTTGTCTGTATAAATGTTTTCGTATTTTGATTTATATCAAAGGATATTCGTATCTGCATATTTGATAGCTTATTCCATTGATAATTATTCTGTGAAAATAATAATATCTTTTAAGCACAATTAAGTTATTCATTCAAAATTCATATGATCTAAAATTTACCACAATAGTGTTTACTCGCATGCTATTCAGATAATCGTATAAATAGAATTACATTTTTAAACACATTCAAGCCAAAATGCATGCATTTATCTATCTATCTATCTATCTATCTATCTATCTATCTATCTATATATATATATATATATATATATATATATATATATGCCCTGAAAGTTTACCACAATTTGTTTTTAAGTTACCAAACTATTTATTTTGTATTTTCTTTACATTTCCAGCAATGTTACTATAATCTATACTACAAAATGTTGATAAAAGAATTGTGCTCATGAATGCATTTGATTGTTCATATCGACTCAAGCACGCAGGCGCGTTCGCACACACACACACCTTATATTTATTTGGTCTGAAATGCGTTTATTTGATAAATAACGACTACCAAATAAAATCAGAGAAATAAACGTGAAAACTTAAACGTTCATTTTCAAAGATACTGAATTTGTTCAGATTTTCTGTATGACGCAATAGATCCCCATTCGATTGGCTTAGTCAAGTGAACTGTAAATTATATTATTATGGCCTGGAGTGCCGGCAGTTTTATGACAACCAAAAGTAATATGGAGATATGTTAGTTTCAAAGGAACTACAAGCCGTTTATATTTGGGGAAAAGATATAATATATACAAATAAATTATTTCTGTACCAAGTGCCACAAGACCGGAAGATAAGAAATATCAGGTATGGACTTTATAGCCAGGCCGCATTCTAGATAAAGAGTCACCAGTCGCCTGAAAAGATTGACAGAGAAACAGTTGGAGAAATCTGACAGTCAGAGTAACGGGAGAGATATGGATTACAGAAAGAAGCATAATTCTCGCTGGCCGAATGGAAAATCTGACCCGTTAATCTGTCGAGAGAGAAAACTGAAGAAGCATCGAAGATGTGCCAAGTGTCACTTACCTACCCCAATATCAAACAATGTCAGAAAAATTAATTTATAAAGAACCTAGTATATTGGCACCAAGCGTATGTAACGGTCTCTGAATTCATCTCGTAATAGATTAAGTATGGGTATGACTATTCTCAAGGTCAAGTGGTTGTTCTCTGGCCAGGTTTCTTGTACACTATCATTAATACCGAGTGAGATACCAAGACGCTAACAAAGTGTTGTTCCGGTACAAAAATATGAATCCCAATATACCCATCAAGACATAAATGTGTATCGCAGTCAAAAGTGAGTTATATGGTGACTGTTTTTGATATCGCAGTCAAAAATGCGTGATATGGGGACTGTTTGTAGATGGGACCCAGTTGGTCGAATAACTAAGTTCTTTCAGAATATCTCCGATTGAAGGTGTTCCCAATATTTGTATGCACCTCCCAAATTAATCTAACTGCTTCATCTTTCAATCTTCAAAAGACAACCTTCTCGACACAAGATCACTACACACGCCCATGAACAGAGATGTTTTATTCCTTAAAAAGCATGGTCAAATGGTTATAGTCACGCAAATGACAAGCAACTCTGTGGTACAAAATATATATTTACTCTAGACCAGTTTAAATCACCAAGTAAAATATACAATCAAGATCAGAAGTTATGAAATCCATTCTTTATGTAGCATCAGGACATTTATTATTATTATTATTATTATTAATATTATTAATATTATTATTATTATTATTATTAAGAGATACTTCACCAACATTATGAATGTGATTGTTATTATCCGGCTGTTATCATCGTTGCTGACACCAGTATGAGGATTTTATAAAGATCACTTTTAACTAAGATTGTTATTCACAATTATACACGGGATATTACTATTATTATTTTTGTTTTTTTTATCTTAATTGTGTTGTCTTAATTACAGTATTTATTATTATTATTATTATTATTTCCGTTTTAAATAATGTTTATTGTTATCCAGTCCACTGATTGGAATAAGATAATAATCGTTTTACAATGGCTAAAGGGAGATATTCAAGACGATAAAGATAATTAGAAATAGTATAGTATTTCATAGGGCAGATGTCACCGGTAAAAAAAATAAAATCAAGGGAAAATCTCTGCAGAGACTTGCTCAACAAGATCCTTTAAAGGATACAGTAAAAAATATGTTAAACAGTGATTTGGGAATTAAATCCAAATTATTCAGAGACTGATAAGTTTGATGAATAAACTAAACTTCTTTTTGCTTTTGAAACGTTTTGATATGGTTTATTTATCATAAATCGATAAAAGAAGACGCTGAATTAAAATAATTAAAAGGCGTGTTTTTAATTAAACGAAATGCGTTTAAAATAAAAGTAATTAAATATAATTGATCACGCTTATAAAGTTAGGATAACAGTTTTATTTTACACTTTTTATTGGCTTATTCTATTTTCTTGCATATTCTTCTGACAAGAATTTGTGTTTGGCGACCACGAATAATGAGAGCAGAAAACAAGTTTGTGTTTCGAACTAATAAGACATAGATTCATTCAGATTTTTTTAAGATTTGAGTGTTATAAACGACAGAAATATTTCCTTCACTCAGCGATCACATTTACCGTACACTGGAATTTATTCTCTTAATTAGTTTCAAATATTAATCGCATAAATCGAACATTATTCGGATCAAACGTCAGATAAATATAATAAGCAAATGACCTTTTCTGCCTGCATGGCTTTATGCTAATCTACGGGTGAGCAACAATTTCGGCATTCTTGATCTTACGTTTTCCATGGACATGAAATGAAGCGTCTATATCGAAACAAATGCTACGTCTACAGCAACGCAAATTGGGGCACTGTGTTGTGCCAGAAAGTTTTTCACGTTAGAATCCAGCTTGCGCATTTATAAATTTACCATTCGTCCGTGCATTGAATACTGTTGGAAATTTCTAGTCTGGTAATACTAAGTCACATTTCGAGATTCTTGAAAAATTCCAAAGAATGGACTGTAATGTAATTAATCCTGACCAGGCATCTCGACTTTACTTATTTTCTCACTGACTACAATTATTTTCATGGAAACTGCTCTAATCTTCTTCTTTTTTCCTCTTGTATTCAAGTACACGAATTTTAGCGTGCTACTTGATTGGCAACTATGTCTTGATGTTTATTTGTTGAAGTAGCTAGATACAACCCCACTTCTAATCAGTTACTTTTCTCGCGCATCCAACCCGTGGAACTCGCTTCTGATTTCTTGCTTCACTGACAACGACAATGTTCAAAAATTTAAATGTAATATAAACCGCCATCTTTCGTTTCCTTCAACCCTGTTTTTTCGCCTACAAGCACTACCTCCCCATTCTCAGTCTTCTCATTCTTTTTCACTTTCACTTCATGTAAACCCTTGCGTTCTAGTGGCATTATCGCCTTTCTTGGGGTGAACATTTTAAGATATATATATATATATATATATATATACGCACACACATAGAGATAGATAGATAGATTTATAACGTTTGCAAAAAAGTGCAACTAGGTCGACATCTCAGTGCCACCCGTTCATTGTCGAAACGGTTGAATGTAACCGTCTCTTCTACTCCAGTATCTTCATGTCTCTCAGCTCTCGTCTGTGGAATTCCCTTCCTCTTACTTTCTTCCCGTATAGCTATAATCTCCAATTATTCAAATGCAATGTCAATCGACATCTCCAGATGCCCTGATCTATTCCCCGTCCTTCTCTTCATCCTTTCCACTTTCACACTCAAATAATTTCGATTATTCTTAAATTTATTTTCAAGTTATAAAAATTGTTATCGTACAAAAAAATTCGTTGCAAAAAATCACGTAAAAAATAGCCGAAAACAATCGCAGTAATGAAAACTCGGGAATTTAAAATTTCAAGATTGAGGCTTCCGGATCCTGTCCCGGAATGTTTTAATTTGTTCCTGGAATCGGCCTGATTCCAAAATGGTAAGATATGTTGGACTACGGCCTTTAGGAATAAAGTTGAAAAACTGTGACACACTGAGACACTGACATTGGCATTTATTATATAGAAGAAAGAGATAAGCTATTTTAAGTTGTGTCCCTTTAACTGAACAAATGTGACACCCTGACACACTGACACACTGACATTTATTATATAGATTTAGCATATTATGATTCAGATGTATTTAATATTGACATGAAATTTCGTCCAAAAATTAGACCAGAATCTCGAAATGTAAAAGACAACAAGAATCTAATACTATACATTTTTTAAAAAAAAGGCGAAATAAATATACATTCCATGTAGAATTACTAAAGAAGTCAACATTTTTAGGAACAATATTACTTATTACAAAGCTGAGATCGCATACGTGAAAAAGGGTCGAGGAAATAATTTTAATAAGAAAATGTGCACTAGGTAATGAAATTGTAATACAGCAAATAAAAAAACAAAACATTGAAAATGATGACAGGAAATGGAAGAATTTCACATGTATTTATCGAAACTGAACAAATTATGGAAATGCCTCAAAAAAGAGGATATAAAGTTAGAGTAGTTCTATGGACTCTTGAAAATAATTAATTTGACACTGTAGTTAGAGAGTAATCTAAAATGACCTGTCAGTTTAATTGTGTGCCATGCGTGATACACGCTTAGGCGATCATGTATCTTTCGATACCTGACTGACGAGGCAGATTTTTTCCCGCAATAGGTTGCCATTACTTTCTGCGGTAGACCAGTTGCCAGTCAAAGCTATAGAACCCGGTCTGTCCAGCTATTTACCCGTAGCTGGTGGGAGAAGAGGATTCATACCTTTCCCAAATGTAAATGAATGTAATGGATTCGAATGGAATTCGAACTCTGTACTCCGATTTCGATGATCTGAGAGGACTTTAAAAAAATAAAATAAAACGGGAACAATAATTGATAGTTCAAGAGATTTAGAGTCTTACATTATCAACTGTCGAAAATATGTAAATGCGTTTTGGAAGCAGCCAATGATATAATTAAAGTTTTATAAACTACTTATATGTGGTGATGTTTTATATTTTAATGGAACAACTTGCTGAAGATAGCGGATCCGTTTTAAACAGCTGATGTCTTTTATCCGCGGAAGTGAACGCTTGCCAACAAAAGGAAAATACTAAATGCTAACCTGTTATTCATCAAATAATACATTGAGAAAAATGTTATAACAAAAAAGAAGAACCTACTTCTAGCATAGATAATGGAAAAATGTCGTACATTATGTCCTGAAAACACTGGATATTAGAATTCATGAAGTTATTAAAAACCATGGTCTTTCTAAATTATATTTTACGAAATAGAAATGGCGAAAACTGAAAAATTCAATGATTTATTGTGTATAGATAATTTCAAATTCTTAATAAGAATAAAAAAAAATAATTTTAGTACAAATGGTCAGCATATTTCGTCATGTCATAGAAATATAGTTCAAATTAAATAAATAAAAATATACAAAGTAGAAAATCCTCCGAAATTATCAGGTACTGAACAAGAAGAAAACATACAAATACACAGGAATATTGAAAGCGAATTCACTCAAACAGGAAGACATTTTATCTCGTTGTCAGCAAAGATTTGTCGGGAATATTAGGCTACAAAATATGAAGCGCTATGCCCACAACAAGTGGAGTAAATGGAATAATGAAAAATAAAACTAGAATCGAAAATGACTGAATTAGATTCATGAAAATGTAGCAATGATTTACTCTTTAATCTGCTAGCATACTGAGGAATGTGCCGACGAACAAAATTAGCTCTAAAATAGAAACTTGAGCAAAGGAAAAAATACGTGAGAAGAATCCATTTTGTGATGCTCCAGATTCTTCCTGAACTGGACAACATAAGAATTATAAAATTTTAATAACGAACGTGAAGATAATGATAATGTTTATCGTTCGACATAAAAAAAGAGTGAAAACATCAATTCATTAGAACGGGAAGACAAAAAAAAAACATATTAATGAAATATTAACAGCAGCAAAAATTGCTATCGAGCAGCCAAGTCACTATATAAATTAACTGAAAACTCCAAAATGAGATTTATATGGAAATTAAAACATTTCCTTTGACTTTTCAGGAGGCAATCTGCCGAAATGATATGATAACCGTTGTGAAGAGAAAACTGAATTCTTACTGATGGTGGCCGAAGTTTATGTCATACAGATCAATTACATTAAGTCCAGGATAGACGAAATAATTTATGGCGACGATATGGAGATATACAGGAGGCTGTCAATCATATAATAAAGGAAAGCAAAAAGTCGGCTGAGAAAGAATACAAAAATTGATATGAAAGATTCGGGAATGTAAAATGACTGGGAAACGAACATGATTTGATCATGTAAACCAATTTTATTTGCACGAACTAAAGTTTATTAGAGAATAGAGAAACATTTCTGCAAATATCAATTTCAATCAGATCATCCAATCTAAGCAAGAAAACCAGCTCATTTTTTTCTGAAAAACATGGAAGAATCTTTTCCAGATAGTGCATATCTATTCCATTTGAATATAGAGTAAAATTAACGGTAATTGGAAAGTTAAACCTTGACCTCATAATAAAAGTGAAAATATGTGAATCGTGAAATTTAACATTATCCTCATAGTTATTGGAGTGCTTGTAACTATGTCAAAACTATGTCTGGTACTGTTTCGTTTCTTATCGAAATTCTATCAATAAAACAGTCTTATTAAAATAAGAATATTGATGACAATGCTTGAAGATTGCTGAAACATCTCAAGTGGAAACTCTGAGGAATAGAGTGGAAACTAATAATAATAATAATAATAATAATAATAATAATAATAATAATGTCATGCAACAACAGCAAAATAGGTAGTTGTAAACAAAAAACAAACAGAATGTGCTTTCAAGTAAGACACGCTTGAACCAACAAACCTCCGTGTGAAAACGAAAATATTTATTGGGAATTTGATCGAGAAATTAATCAAAAAAACGTGAAATAACATGATTATAATATCTGCAGCACATGAAACGAGGAAAAATAAAACGTGAATGGCTGAATTAAATTCGTGAAAGTGTGGCACTGATTCACACTTATCTAAGAGGATACTGAGAAATGTGCCGGGGAACTGAGAAAATTTTTTCATTCAGTCTCCAACCATAACCACAAGAAATCTTATGTGAACAAGCGAAATAATAATAATAATAATAATAATAATAATAATAATAATCCAAGTACTCAGCAGAGTAACTTTCATACAATTGTCAGACAGAGACCAGTTCCCCAAAATCCATAGGATGACGAATTCCAACAAGCAACATTGTGAAAATATACAACGCTGCTCTGGAAACACTGTTAACAGATAAACCACCGGGAAACATCACAGAAGTTAACAACGTCATATACGCAACAGCTTTAGCAGCGACTCGGAAGCTTGGGGTCAAGACAATAACTAAAATTAGAAATCAGACATGGAGAGCCAGCTTGGAAGGCAAAACTGATACGAGAAATAAAAGAAATCAGATGTGAGTTTTCTATATTAGATGACCACACCAGAAACCCAAATATTTTCACACGCAAGTGCAAAAAGATCAAGCGGAAATATAAAATTAAATCCTTAATTGACATTCCATCAAGCAAGGAAATTCTGAAGCAGAAACTTCAAAGATACTTGGAAACTACAGAAGACTGGATGATGGTAAAACAACATGAAAAGTAGTAAGCATCTTTACTCCCTAATAAAGTAAGCCAACAAATTCAAAATGGAGTTTCAAATGGGCGCAGAAATACAAGTAACGCACAATAAACCGGCTGAAGCTGCAAAATACTTAAAAAGAGAGCAAAGACAAATGCAACCGACCAGATACAGAAAAAAAATGACAAGATAAACCGCTTTATGGCCAATACTCTGCCTGTACCAAACAAGCTGACGTAGACAAAACCTGTAGCTATCAGTGGCTACGTAGTGCAGGGTTGAAAGCTGAAACTGAAGGTTTTATCCTTGCTGCACAGAACCAATGCTTGTTAACTCGAAATTATCAAGCACATATACTAAAATATTGTGTTATCCCAAAATGCAGATTCTGTACTAAATATCCAGAAACAATTGATCATTTCTATCAGGTTGCTTGATATTGGCACCCACTGAGTATAAAACACGACAGTGTGGGCCAATATCTGCACTGGAAAATTTGCAACTCCTACGGGAAGGAAACTGAAAGAAACTGGTATGAACACCACCCAGACCCGGTTACGGTGACCTGTTACAATTCTATGTGACTACACAATACACACTGACAGAAAAATCAAAGACAACCGCCCAGACATTGTTATTAAAGAGCACAAACAAAAAATTACCTCCTTATTGATATGGCAGTCCCTGTAGACTGCAATGTATCTTTGAAGATATTCAAAAAGCTGTCAAAATACAAGGACCTTGAAATAGAAATCTCAAAAATTTGGCACATGGGAACATCAACAATCCCTGTTGTAGTTGGAGCCCTAGGATTGGTTGGAAAAGATTCCAGTAAACTAATTGAAGGGATTCCAAGATAACCATGCCTTAAAGAAATACAAAAAATTGTTCTCACAAGTACAGCGCACACTTTACGATGGGCTTTTTCTATGTAAAATCTTTTCTTTTTTTTGTCAGTGGAAAGTATCATGATGCCATTTCTAACCTTAGGTCTCTGGGCGGGACCCGGAAAGAAATGTGTAAACGCCAGAAGTCAAAGGAAATAAAAACAATAATAATGGATAGAAAAGTACCTGAAAATATACACAGTATGTTTCACAACGATCAAATTTATAACGGAAAGCACAGAGAACTGGTGGACTACACAAACCTAAACTATACAAACGGGTCATTAATATCGAGACTAATCAACATCAAAAGTTGGATCTTCCAATGAGATTCAATGTCACCGCTATCTTCTGCCACTCAGCTGGTTACTGAACAACAGTAGCTATTGATACAAGTCACAGAATGGTAAACTGAATCATATTGATGATCTCAAAACGTTTGCCATGGATGACAACCAGCAGAATTTACCATTGTCAAAGCGAAGATATTAGGATGGAATTTGGAATTTACATATATGTCAAAGCCACCTTCAAAGAAACTAGACCAATATGATGCATACAAATACTTAGTAATTAATGATGGAGACGAAATAAACATTCAATTATGAAGAAAAATATCCGAAAATAATATTATAGGAGAGTGCGTTTGATACGAGGAAGCGAACTTACTGGGGCCAATAAAATGAAGGCTATCAACACCTTAGCTATACCCATAGTAACATATAGCTTCAACATTATTAAATGGAAGTTGAATGACTTTAAATGATTGTCGCCAAGAATTCTTACCCAAATGAGGATGCACCACTGGAAATCAGATGTTGATATATCAACTTCAACAATCGGATTGGAAGTGTGCCTCACAAAAACCAATGACCCTCTCCTACAAATAGTAAAACACCAAATCCGCTCCATCCAGAAAGAATCTGAACTCTTCAAGACCAGCTTAATGTACCTGAAAACCTATCAACAAATATGGAAGCGAATAACATCTACGCCAAATGAGTCAAACAGAAAGCAAAACAACTTGGTCATATGAAATTGCAAAAAACTGGGAGATCAAGGCGTTGTATTGCAAATAAATAAAAAGAACAAAAGAAGCCGATGTGGATCAACAGAAAATACATCAGGGTCTGAGAAGCTCCGGGTTGAAAGAAGACAGATGTACTAATTATTACAGCTTAGAACCAACCCCTCGCAACCAGGACACATAATAAAGAGTTGAACTAACCTTAAATGCAGGATCTGCGGAATATACGATGAAACGGTTGACCATACTATCTAAAGATGTCCGGAACTAGCAAAAATGTATATACCCACATACATAACAATGTAGCGACATATGTGCACTGGGAGATATGAAAGAAGCACAAAATCGAAACCACTGCGAGACATAGTTACCCAAAATAACGATATAACTATCCTCTGGGACATGCAAATTCCAACTGACGGAGATAAAAGTCAACGACCTGATATTATCATAAAAGACAACAGATTCAAGAAATGTATGCTTATTGACATAGCAGTACCATCTGAGGGAAACACCCCTATTAAAATTATCGAGAAATTGTCCAAATACAAGGACCTGAAAATCGAGAGTAACAGGATGTGGGGAATGAAGACTGAGACTAACAATAGTAATTGGACGTCTAGGCCTCATGAGAAAAGGAATGGAAAATTTTACTAACAGTGTCCCAGGTAATATTAACGTACATGTTTCCCAGAAGATCGCCTGACTAGGAACATTCCATATACTCAGAAACGTGCTATCAATTAAATGGAAATTCTCCTATAGGGCCTAAGGACCATAGTTATAACAATAATACCTGATTTTCCTATTAATGACTTATAAACGCGAAGTGACTGTCGAAATTTAACCGTCACTCACTTTGCTACCTGTTCTGTTGTTTAGTCATCTTGACTTCTTTTCAGTTGCGAGATATTATAAGATCATCTGGCACATAAGGCAACAAAAGAAAATGTAGTGATTAGTGTCTAATTCATCCCTTAGGTTACGTGGAACAAAAACTAGATTTATGTTTGGATTATCACTGCATTTTTTTTGTTGTTGCTTTGGAAGGCATTCATAATAAATGAAATTTTCTCTAACATGCAACTATGTTCATTTCGGTCAAAAAGTATGACCTGGCACATTTCTTATGTTCTCCTTGGCTGATTAGTTGCTAAAAAAGGTAACCATGTTGCATACATTATGATTGTTGTGGTTATATGAAAGTGAGACTGATAGCAGATAGAATTAGCGGTAACGTTTAGTCAAGATGGCGTCGGAAACCAACTGGAAAAGAGAGATTCCCTCCGATCGAACGTTAATGGCAAACTCGATCCAGAATGAGAGCAGCAAAGAATGCAATGAAATAAAGGAAAAAAAAATAATACAGACGAAATAAGAAGTGTGGAGATATGTAGACAGAAAATACATAAAAAGAAGTCGATAAGAAAATATAGAAATGGAAAGAGAGAGGGGGGTTTTGCATCGTCTGTTGTTGGCCCTTTGCTGTCCGTCCCATTGTTAATCTAAATGTAGAAAGATGCCGCTGTTAAAATATGCGAAAAGTCTGTGTTATTTTTATTTTATTTATTCTTTTTCGCAATTTCTTCTTGCTATCGCCATTGAACAAAGCCTTTTCCCGGTAATTTTCTTTCTCGTTTCCCTTATTTATTTCATTTTTTTCGTAGATATTTACTTGTTTCTTGTCTTCGTTTCTTTTTATTCCTTCTATTATACAAAAAAAAATCCTTTTTCATTCTACATCCGATCTCCTTTACCATATTCGCACATCTATTACCACAACCATTCGCCTGCGAGCTTTCTTACGCACTTTCCTCCTTGATCTGCTGTTCTCGATCTTAAGACTTTTTCCCGATACGCTCTCTGTTCTCCCTTTCTTTCTAACACTTTTACCTTTTCATTCCTTCCCACTTCAAGCTCAATACCATTTTTGACCACCATTTTCTTACACTTTGATCTTCTATTTTTATTCATTCCTTTGTGTACGTGATGTCAGTGACGAAATATTTCATTTCGCCTAATAGCCATTTCTCCTAGCTAAAATCCTCTTTGTCTTTTATGTCTTAGTTTTCTTTCATCCATTTTCCTTTTCTCCTTCATTATCACGGCATCTCTTCATTGTCTTTTCTTATTACATCTCTTATTATACTCTTCATCATTTTGCGACCTCTTCATTTTTATGTTCTTTCTTGCATTCTCTCTTTTCTATATTTCTTCATCTCTCTTCCAGCTTTTCTTTACATTCAATTAAATTCTCTCTTATGCAATTATACGCCTAATTCTCTTCTTGCTTACAACTTTCGGATTATCTTTTATTTAGTGTTACACTACACCCTTCTATTTTGCTCATAACTAGTAAGCTTTTAAATTCACTCTCATAATCTTTTCTCTGACATTCATTCTACACTTTGCCGCATTCTTACCTAGGGATTCTGCATCGCTATTTCCATGAAAATGTTCAGGTGAACGCCATTCATACACCAGTTCATGCATTTACATCTAGGACACTCCACGCTACTTCCATGGAATCGAATCATCATTATTGCCTCCGTATTCCAAATATATGGCACAATTCCAATCAGACAGCTTTTTTCCTGACAACTACTTTGTGGAACAAAGTTCCGGATAGATGCTCACCTGGATACGATAATGTTATTCTCTTCCTGTCAATGGTCAATCGTTATCTATCCTCTTTATCCTCATAATCTTCACTTCCTCCCACACATCATTCATCATAACCATTTTCACAGTCACCCTCTACCTTAAGTGTGTCTTGACCCTTGCATTGTTTGAACATTATTATTAAAAATTTCTTCAGTACATTTTATTCCTCTTTTCTCTTTGCAACTTTCTCTTTCTCTCTCTCTCCCCCCATATTTTAAAGTAATCCTTTTGCTAATTACTGAGCTTCTTTTTATTCTCGTTTAATTTCTTTTTAACGTAAAGCTTCCACTTCTTTCTCGATTGTTTTAATTCTCTAAATACATTTTTCTCTTCCTTCAATTATCCTTCGTACTCGATGAAATTAGAACATTTTTATTCTTTGAAAGTAACTGATAGCGCATGCGCCATATTATTCTTATTTGGCCAGATATTGCAAGTGCTCTGTTTACTTCTAATTAAAAACTACCGCCGTCGCCACCGGCGCAATCACCCTCAACGTCTAATATATTTTTAATACAAAGTTAATCTCTTATGACACGATGCGTGAAATCATAAGAAAGTAAGTCCTTAGACGTATATGATAGGGTCATCGTTACAATTAGTCCTCACATGTTGTCATCTTTTTAAAATGAATAAAAATATTACTGAACATTTTCTAAAATTGTATTCTAAATTTATATTTTAAATTGTGAATTACATAATTGTAGACATTTTAAATGTTCTTTTAGATTATTCTTACCTATGTTTTTTACCCAATTTCTTGTCTTTATCTTCTTTCGTCCATTTATTTTTGCATTTCACTACATTCATTCAAATATTTTAATTTCCAACAATTGCATTCTATATCTCTCTATATATTTCATCTCAATCACCACTCCCTCTTTCCCTCTTCTCTCTTCCCTTCTCTCTCTCCCCTTTTTTCTCTCCTTCTCTCTCTCCTTTTCTCTCTCTCCCCTTCTCCACCTTCTCTCACCTGTCTCTCTCTTCTCTCTTTCTCTCTGTCATATATTCCCACTTTTTTCAATTGTTATCACTTTCTCCACAAGAAACATATTACTTCTCTGTTTAAAAGATATTTCAAGCTTTTTTTCTCCCCAACACACTTTATCCGACCTCTTCTTTTAATATCCTTTGACGGCTGTCTGGTTTGTTTTTTTGTTTTTTTTCACTTACTTATACAGACAAATATAAACGTTATTTTGCAACCGTGTATTTTATCCATGCATTTCTTATTTCATATTCACTTTATCATTTACTTTTCATTTGACTTGCTCTTTTTCTCATTTTCATTCTTTAACCGTTTTCTTCTTTTTAAATACAATTTATGTTCTTTCTTTCTTTCTTTCTTTTTTTCTTTCTTGACTGTATTTATTTGTGAATTTATCATTTTACTACCATTTTCTTCTTTAATACTGCCACTGAAGATTCCCCATTTTCTTTTTCATATTTAAGCTTTTCTCCCCACATTGGATTTCTTTGTTTCTATTTTCACTTCAGGCATTCCTTCTCTCCTTTCTGAAGCTCTATAATTTAGCTTAGATACGTTTCTTTCTACTATTCTTTTCGTTTTCTTGTAATATCATTTCATATACCTCTCTTGCTTTTTTTTTATACTCCTCTTCTCTTTCACTCTCAGAGGATGCCCATCCAGACCCGCAACCAGTTTCCTTATCATCATGATCTTCGCATTTTTCTACAACGTTCCTTTGATCCAGCGAATATTCTTGCAAGTAAATATCAGTTTTCCTGGCAAATTCTTCGATCCAATAGTCTATATAAAAAGGAACCGCAAAACAGAACATATCGGAAAAGAAAAACCTTAGAGAAGGAGTTATGAGCATATATTTATACACATTTACATATCTCACTTGAAAGGGTATAGCATCCATATGTATGAATGCAAATTTATATTCCATAGATGTAAAAATAAAAACAATTCTTTGGGCGTTATATACGGATTCTTTTACACACGCTTAACATTTAAAGGCAACGATATAAATATAGAAAAAAGTACACACACACACACACACACACACACACACACACACACACACACACACACACACACACATATATATATATATATATATATATATATATATATATATATATATATATATATATATATATATATATTTTTGAATTATTAGCTAAAACTAGCATACAATTAACTAAAACATGCATACAATATAACACACTTCATAATCCATAGCCCAAATAAATAGTTTAAATACTATAAAAAAAAATAACCCTTTATGAAGTCGTCAAAAACAAACGTTACGACAGTTTTTTTTTTTATATGCACAAATCCATTTCATAAAAATAAAATAAATAAATCTCCATAGACATGCAAACTAGACGAGGGTTAATACATCTTCCGTTTCAAATTTAGACACCCCCACCTTTCCCTGGCTTGACATCTACGAAAGTAACTCTATACTGATACTTATTATTAACACCCATCACCCGCCTACCCAACTTAAAAAATTCGCCCTAGCTGTTACCATGGAAATTTTGATTTCAATTTTAAAACACGTAAATT
Organism: Acanthosepion pharaonis; assembly: GCA_903632075.3. Lineage (NCBI taxonomy): Eukaryota > Metazoa > Mollusca > Cephalopoda > Sepiida > Sepiidae > Acanthosepion > Acanthosepion pharaonis. The sequence continues at coordinate 4,957,744 of CAHIKZ030005588.1, read as the reverse complement.
TCAGAAACGCGTTATTCAAAAAAATTTCGCTTGAAGATGGAACAGAGCTTATTTTAACTCAATTTAATTTAAATAATTATATTAAAGTTTTCGGCTCTTGTTTTGAAACATGGGATTTCTTATGCCGCAATTTGGAATCATATTTTTTAAATAATCATATATATATATATATATATATATATATATATATATATATATATATATATATATACTAAATCAACAATTTCACGACCTAATGATGAAAAGCATTTATTCTACTCACGAAATATTTTTTCTATTGAAAAACTTCTTCCTTGTCTATGCACTAGACGCAAATCTTGGATTAATCGCAAACTTCAAACAATTCAAAATGAAAATATCAGATAGAATCCAACTAAACTCTAAATCACACTACGGGCTTACAGATCTATTGTTCAATTTTCATATATCTAAAGGGATTTAAAAAGGAGTGTACGCATGTGGACAGGTTTAAGAAATGGGTCTGGCTGATACACTTTCAGCACAACTTCGTACACATGCACAAACACACACACACACCAACACACATACAACTACACACACATATATATATATATATATATATATATATATATATATATATATATATATATAGCAGGTGTACAAAGAGAGAGAATAAGAGCGAAAGAGAGTGCAGAAAGATAGAGACGATGACGTATTTCTTTTTCTCTGTTTTTGTAGGTGATTAAGAATAAGAGATGTGCAGAACACAATTACTGAGAGATGTCAACGTGGACATTATCATAACATTAAGGGATATTTACGATAATGTGCTTTCATTAATTCTATACCAGTTAATTTATTCAGAATTATATATATATATATATATATATATATATATATATATATCTGTGTGTATTTGAGAGTATGTGCCACATATGTGTCATATTTAGCATGCCATATACGAAGAGTAAGTGATGTCACTTTACACAGCATTCAAAATATTTGCGCAACCATTATGCCAGCTTCCAGTGTGACACATAAAATTAAAAGGGACGCAGGTGGATCTTCGTCGACCACACGGGGTTACTCACAATGAAGCAGGCAAATTTTACATCATTTGCGATGTTTCTGGTGATCACGAGGAACGAATATCATATGCTAAACCCTTACATTGTCTCTGTGCCGATGTCAAAGTCGACAAAGATTTGCTAGATACGGTTATAAACCCGTGGAACGAGAGTTAGATTTTATATATTTCAGCAGGATTCAGTGATCCAAGATTAGGTGGCCAAGTATTTGACGATGATGTCACCTTCATTCCTCTGATATAGCCTTCAAGGTCTCTTGGACTAATATGGGAGGACTTATAGACTACCAAGCGGCCCCAAAATGCGAAAGGAATATTAAAAGCAGACATCGTGGAAGTGATAGACAACATTTAAATGATCCTGTCATAGAAGCGCTTCCGAAAACCGTCCTCGAGGCTAAAAACTGTTTCATTCGATAAAATTTTCGTTTTCTTCTTCTAAATTGAACATAGACTGATTTTTGTTGAAAATGACTGACAAGATTTTGGGGTCAAGTTTTTTTTATATAATTTGTCTTGTGTTCATTTTCTTTTTAGGAGATAAATTAAATAAAATTGTACAAATGTTTTCCAAGCGCTTTCGGCTAATACTTTTAACTATTATCAAGGATGAATTTTATTTCATCTTTAACTGAATATAAGGATTGTTTTATATATGTTATATAGTGTTATAGGTTTTATTTTCCAAACACACTCAGAACATTGTGTCCATCTTCATAATTGATATTATTTAGTTTGGGCTTTTTTATTTTTCATTAATAATGCTTCCATTATTGTTAGCCTTCGGACAAATTTTATATAATTTATTTTCTGAAAAGAAAAAATATACGAACATTCACGTACACTGTATGAAAAATAACCACAGCACCTTATCTATCGTTTTCAACGAAACTTGCATAAAATATGGATTTCTGCACAAATACACAATTTTTAAATATTTGTTATCAATTTTTACTGTCGCTTCATGGATTTCGCTATCTTGATGTCGAAGGAAATGTCCAGAGTATATATTAATTCTTAAGGTTTCGAGATTTTGACTGTCTTTAATCGTTATCTAGAATGAGAGAAATTTAATGAAATTCGTAGTCATTTAGTAATATTTTTTAATCAACAACACTTGATTAAATGATCATTTGCTGCATATACATACAACACGGCTAAAATACATAGTAAATATATACATATATATAATTGTAAATGTATCCATAGAAGATGACTACTTTAAGTTGATGGTCATCAAACTAATCTTACATACCATTACCTTCATTTAATAGTTGTGGGATTGGAACTTGATACACCGGTGAGACAATTTTTGAAAAAGAAAACAAGCGTTTTACTTTTCTGATTGAAATATAGTCTTATATATTCATGTTTTCATATATTAAATTACATGGCAGTCTTTTGTCAGGAGATACTTAAAATAGTGAATCTGTAAATATATATATATATATATATATATATATATATATATACAGTGAGAGAGAGTGAGAGAGAAAGAGGAAGAAAAAGAGACAGATACATGTGCGCGTGTGTATGTATTTATGGATTTTTCACATCTAGGCTTGTTAGTAAATAGAAGTATTAGATACCGAAACGTATAAATGTATCAAAAACTCATACTCAAATCAATATGCACGTTATAGAATTTATAGAAAAAGGAACATATATGAATGCGCCCGCGTTTTGATTTCGGTAAGCATGCATTTGTATATATTCATAGATGTATTACCAAGAGGCGACTCTAAGCTATCTCATACACATGGCGAATAATTCCGATGCATTTTCAGCACAATATATATATATATATATATATATATATATATATATATATATATATATATATATATATATATTCTAAGTAAAAAGTATGAAATGAATACTTACTTATATTCGCAAAAAACTCATATGTTCACTTCTTATGCACATTTATATATACATACATGTATTCCCGCATATATATATATATATATATATATATATATATATATAGAGAGAGAGAGAGAGAGAGGGTATCTATGTCCGATGAAACAGCTATTCAACAGACAATGCCTCCTTTATCCAACCTCGGAACTGTAATTCTCATTCACACGCTTTAGTCTATTTTCATCTCGGCGTTCTCTTTGTCTCTTTCGCCACTCCCATGTATTGGCGTATAAACTGGCAACCCACAAACTGTTCCCAAAAATGTTAGCCGAAGAAAAAAAGGAAAGTTAAATAACTGTCATAATCGAACAAATCAATGCCACAATGTAAAGAAGACGAGTGAATCTAGGTGAATTGACTTGAGTAGAATATCTGCCCACTTTCACAGTATAAATGCGTGATCATTTCGAACTAGCTGCTTACTGGCAGTTGATAGCCTTTATGAAAAAGAAGAAAAATTGAATATAGGTAAGAAACAAGAACTGGGGTATAAGAATAGAAGATATTAGCATGAACAGAAAATGTGGCGATGGCGCATTATGCACAAATTTTAGCTGGCCAGATAGAAAAGTCAGAACATATTAAGGCAAGAAATTGAAAGAATCTGAAACGTTAAACATATTACAGTGGATATATATTTTTAAATGTGCGAATGTACTCTTTTTTCTTCATATGTCTGTAAATGATAATACGTGTGATGGAGTGAGAACAAGAAAGGGATAAAAGGAGAATCTAGAAATTAATATGAATTTTGATTTTCTTTTTCTTTGATTTTCTATTGATTGAATAGTCGGTTCGAACTGAATCGAGAAATCAGATGTACACTTCATATAGGTAGAATAAAACGAAATTACGAGAAAGCCGGCGAAACGAAGAATAAATTAAGGCAGATAATTATGGAAAGAAATTAAAATATATAGAAAGTTAGAGAACGATATAAAATCATAATGGAAAGTGAAAGAAAATAGAAAAGAAAGTAAAGCATTGATGAAGAAAAGGAAGTGAAGAAGGAAAAGCATGAAATAAGGGAGAAAGTACCAGAATGCTATAAGTAACATTAGAAGACGGCAAAAGTGAGTAACACAAAAAAAATAACAACAACGGAGATATGAATGAAAAAAGAAAAGGATATTGAAGAAGGGGAAATTGTGAAAAGAATCAGATATAAATTCTTACGATTGCCTTCTACTTACTTAAACGAAAAACTAAATGAAGTCAATCTTTATAGATGTAAAGAAGAACGAAACGAACAAAATTTAAAAAAATGAAACATATATTTATAGACAGAGTTGAAGAAGAAAAATTTAAGAAATGGAAGTAAAATACGTAAGTAGTGAATGATGAATGAGAGTAAGAAGAGAAGGAAAGTCAAAAATCCTGAAGGAATAAAAGAAATAGGAAGGAAATTTGTGAGAAATAAGAAAAAATATATTTTCTTTCGAACTGATTGAAAATCAAATAAAAAAGAAAAGGCAAATGTAAAAAAACATTCATTAGGATCTACTTTCTTTCAATTTTACAACGCACTGATAAAATATTCTCTATCAAGTATTTGCCTATAATTGTAAAATGACATATAGAAGGAAGTTTTACGTAACGAATGAAAAGGTGAATCAAGCTATATATATATATATATATGTTTGAATGAAATCCATGGAATAATACACTTCACAGAAAATACGAAGATAAAATAATCGTGAAAGCATAACTGCAAGTTAAATGTGTATAAGAATTAAATTTTAAAATGAATTAATCTAGATATATTAAAGATATTTCTCTTAAAACATTTTCTTACAATACAAACAATGCCTACTTAATAATACGATTTCCTGAAAAAGGAATGTGTGAAAGGAAATGTCCGAATAAAATATCGCAAATGTTGAGCATATTTTGTTAGATATCTTTTTGAATCATATGAGACGTGGTTACAGACCATTGAGAATTATGGTGATTCGAAAGAAACACAGTATGCACTGATCAGAATTATGTTGTAAATAATGCATAAACCAGACTGAATGAACGTTTGAATGAGTTTTCCGTTCATAAGTTTCTGCGTGTGTCAGAAACGATAAATATATATCAAACATCAAGGGCAATAACTTCAGTTTCTGGTAGGCTATCGATAGTTGCACGCTGATTTTTTTGGGGGGAAACACACTGCTTAATGGGCCAATTTTAGAAATACTAGGTGGGCATGTGGGAGAGACTTAAATTTATTCTTGATACATCACAGATGTTACTTTTGTTGATGACTAACTGTTTACTGTTTAGACGAACTAGATAATCTCCACCGAGCCGTTGACCAAAAGAGGCAGGTTGACCTAGTTTAATGAACCATTATACTTACAAACAATTAGAAGAGTTCTGAATTATGACAGAAGAAAAAGGTGTGAAATGAAAAAGGAAGAAAAATGTAAAAAAAATATAGCAAGATGCAAAGTATAGACGAAAAGTTTAAAGAAGCCATGAAGAAAGAAAGGGAGGACGTATTTTTTCATCTTCAGAAAAAATTATGCAGAAATTTAATTCTTCAAATAGTGAAAAATATGAAGCTTAATACTTTCTAACAATTTAGACAATAACATTTGAGGGACAACACTGCACAAAAACCAGCAGTGCCAAAATCGATGCATCTGCCATGGTTGAGTGGCCATTGATCCCTTCTTTTAAACATTTCTTAAATCTTTAAACCATAATTTAATAATAATAATTGTATACAACTTGGATCAGGTATTAAATTTAAAAATGAATATGTATCCCCGAAATTACATCTGTTTCTTTCTGTATATTTCTGATATTCTCAGCATTCCACTGCAGAAACACATTCCTATTACTTCAACTCTATGCAAAGACGTTGTCTATTATATCGTATAGATGATTACATATTTCATAGCAGTTCAGCAATCTTTTTGACCATCTTCTATTTGTTAACACTTTGTTTACTTTCTGGATGTCATTTTCCGCTCTTCATTTGCCCCTTCGGATATCGCTACAACACTTCCTACACTAACTAGATAAATTTCAGTGCCAAGTTGATTTTGATATCAATAATACTTAGATCACAATTTGGGCTGTCATTTCTGCTAACAAAAAGGAATTCTGTCTCCTTAAAGTAGAGAATAAATATATACTACCCCTCGAAAAGTACTGAAAAGGCAAGGCTATTTCCTCTATTTTTCATTTTCACTGAAGACATTTGCTTTTAAGATCAAAAGATTAATAAGTGACAAGAGCTCAGAATTTCAGGTTTTAATTCCTGGTACTTACATTTAGATGTGCTAAACAACTTAGGACATACCACCTTTTGTTTGAACCTACCCATTTTTCAAATGAGCAAAACTATTGGAATACGTAACTGACAATTGTTTCTTCTTGTCTAGGTGTTAACTTTTAGATTAGTGTTTTGAAGCATTAAATAGTTCTGAATGATTTTAGACTTGGGTTTCACTTTTAAAAAGTAAAACCCAAACTGGAGACAAGAGAGAAAATGGGGGGAAATCAAGTCATTTTGAATAGCCAACTCAAGAATCTGGAATGTCCTGAAAAAGAAAAAAAGTACTAGAGTACAGAGCAACAGACATAGAACATTTCGGTCAAGGAAAACAATAGCAGTTGATGGCAGAAATGTTGTTAGAGTTGTGAGGGAAAAAAGCCCAAACAACAGTCAGTGATATCACTACCTGCATCCAGGTTGCAGGGGTGAAGGCTTCACAATCCACTATTCGAAGAAGATTTTGAGAGTAGAAATATAGAGGCTATACAAGGCACAAACCAGTCATCTGCAGTAAGAATGGGAAGGCCAGATTGAAATTTACTAAGAAATACAGAAATAAACGAAGAAAGTTCTAAAAGAATGTTTTATGTACTGAGGAGACTAAGATTAATCTCTACCAAAGTGACGGAAAAACCAAAATGTGGAGAAAGAAAGGATCTGCTTTTGATCCAAAGCATACACGCTCATCTGTGAAGCATAATTGAGACAGTGTCTTGGTTTGGGCTTACATGAAACAGGCTCATTCATATTTATTGATAATGTAATTCATGTTGCAGAAGTCGACAGAAATATTTTGTCTGCCAATTTATAGAGAAATGCGTCCAAATAATTCAGGTGGAAGTTTATCATGCAGCAGGATAATAATGCAAAACCTACTGCCAACACAACTTAGGACTTCATAGTCAATCACCGGACCATAACCCAATAGAACCACGCACTTCATCACTTGAAGAGGAGACTGGAGAAAGAAACCCCCTAAAACAAACAAGGACTGAAAGAACCTGAATTAAAAATTTCGAAAAGCATCGCAAATGGAGAATGCAACAATTTTGTTGACGTCAATGGATCGCAGGTTTGATTCAGTAATTACTAGCAAGTGTTATGCAATCAAATATTAAATGTTATTTAATTTAAGGCCATATATACCTTTACTTTTACTCACCTAAATATGGAACGATACAAATGGTGGCAGAAATTCTGAACTGTTTCATATTCACCTCTTATCTTCAGTGAACACCAAATACAAACGAGCTGGTCTTGCCGTTCCAATACTGTTGTAGGGGCCTATATATATATATATATATATATATATATATATATATATATATATATATATATATATATATATATAGTGACATAATTGATTAATCACGCATACATGAGATCATTTTTAATTGAAGGATAACTCTCTTAAATATATCTTGTTCAATATTCATATATGTGAAATCATGTGTACGTGACCATGAGTTCATATATAAGCAAAAGTGTAAAAATACACGGCAGCTGGAAGTATGCATACATATACACCAAATAACTATTTGTGCGTGATTCGGAGACGATTTAACATTATGTTGAGAGACTGATTTCTTTTTTTACTGCTTATCAACCTATTTTGGATTCGAGTAAATATTAACTTAACAATTTTTGAGAATAACAGTGATTTTTCATCAGAAACAAGACCTACTATTTATATCAAATTATATATTTATTATTTTTGCTTAATTGCCAAATCCAAGGTTTCTTACCTCCTAAATGATGATCTCGCACAACAAAGGGTGCAAGCACCCACAGTTAAGAACCACTGTCGTAGAAGGAGATAGGGTAGAATAAATGGTTCATACTTTTCTCAAGGGAATTTGCGTGTAAGTAATTGTAACGACTGAAATTTGACCCAGACTTACTGATTTCGCATTCCGAGACGTTATCCATAACAATACCTGCGCAAAGACAATATATAATTTTATTTTTTGTTAAACTAGGAGGAATTCTTCATTTATATTTTAATTTTCTTTTTACTGAAATAAGAAATAATACAGACTTGACCGACACCAGATTTTTAAAAAAATTGAGTTCTGTTTTTGGGTATATCTTAAAGACAAAATAAACACATGTTACTTTACGTGATGTTTCAAATTCAAGCTCTCAAAGATGCAAGATACTTTGCTGCACGTCGAGGGTATGTTGCATGGCAGAAATAAAAAGTAATGCAAGCATAATCTTATCTTTTTTTTCTACATTTTTATACCACTCAGGATTTATTAAGAAATTATGATAACTACGAATGGACATGGTATCCACGTCATCTAAATGGTCCTCTTGATAATCCCCTTGAGTTTAGGGAGAAGAAAGAATTCACACGGAGCAAGATCAAGTGAACAGTGAGTTTGTTACACTAAGGTGATGTTCTTCTCAACCAGAAACTGCCGGATGCTCAGGGCGATGTGAGCAGGTGCATTTTTGTGGTGTAGAAGCTACGATTTGTTGTGATACAAAAGCATGCGAAATAAAATGCTGAAAGCTAAGATTACAGTTATATACTCCCAAGATATCATATTACATAACACAATCCACTTCTTCTTTCGACCATAGCTTACGCAGCACAACCAGTCCAGTTAATTTTCAAAAAGAACTCGTATATATATATATATATATATATGTGTGTGTATGTGTGTGTGTGTGTGTGTGTGTGTGTGTGTGTGTGTGTGTACGTATATTGAACCTGGCCACACTAAATTAAGATGACCGCAGAAATGGAAAATATACCAATATTCATCCATTCATTAAAAAATCCCTCCCCCCCAAAAAAAAAACAATGATGAATCTATTGATGAGGTAATTAAGAAAGCTATTTAAAAAATAACTGATAAAAAAGCATCACTCGACATTAAGGATGAACTTTTAAATATAGCTTACTTTCTCTACGAATTCAATTACATGTTTCTCTATTTCATGAAAGAAGTCTGGAATCAGAATGCATCACAAAAGAAGAGCGCATTAATGCATTATGGAAACAGAGACTTAGACGTTAAGAACATCACACATGCAGAGGTATCTCAGTTGGATTCATCATAGTGAAAGTATTATTGAAAATTATATTAACTAGTCTATAATTATTTTATGAAAATCAACTCCTCACAAGCCAAATATGGGTTTCGTTCTGGTAAGGAATGCAATGAAGGCATATATGTTATCAAACAACTCCAAGAAATTGCTTACTTCTCTAATAGTAAACTGTAAAACGGATTTGTCGATCTCACAGCAGCATATAAGATCATCCCTTGAGACCTCTTCTCATCCATTGGAAACCGTCTCCCGCTCTCAGCATCCACTGAATGCATCGAACTAACAGTGGAACTGTATTATTCTACAGAATCTTATATGTATCCCACATAAATCTACCAACAGATGACAACGATCCTGCTCTCCCTTTCGAGGCCAACCTACTGATGAAGAGGGAGGTGTCTATGCTGGTGAAATAGGGATTCATAGTTGGGGTAAGAATGATCTTGAACAGAAAATAAACTTCCTGTAACAAGTGTTCCAAGAAATAGGACTCAAGATGAAGTTTTCCAAAACAGAAACTGATCTAGAATTGGAATGAAACAAATGATAATACATACACTGAATCCACCGTAAAAATTCAGAAAGTGGAATTAATAAATGCTAAGCATTTCAGATACCTCGGCGTACGTATCAGCTAATAAGAAATTTAGTATAGAAGAAAAAGAAATTAAACATAGAATAGAGACTGTGACGGAGGTATTTTACCTAAGACAAAAAATTACTACAAATCCAAACCATCAGTCAGAAAATTCACGTCATGCTCTTAAAGTGCCTCGTCAGATCGATATTTTCATAGGGATCTCATCTATGGTGCCAAACCCATTCAAAATATATAAACTGTCAACTGCCTACATCCGCTTTCTAAAATCAAAAGATAAAAAATGCTTTGGGCTAGTGAGTCCTGGGGATCTTAGAAAAGATCAAACTTTTTGAACATTTTCAACTGGCAAGAATTAATCCCCACCAAAAAACTGTACTAAATAACATAAATCCCGTCACTTGATGACTAACAACAGCAGCAACAATGAAAATGGATAGCACATGTAACTGGAAGAAAAAATAATGACATAATCAAGATTTTGACGTTCTACATTATTTGAAATACAAGTTTAGGAAGGAAAAATGTTGTAAAATGAATTGCCTTCTCGTTGTCAATTTTTATCTTGAATCAGTGTTCATCTTTCCCGAAAGTGCACTTGATATACTATATTTAGATTCAATATTAACTGCTTACGCTAATTTTAAATTCTCAAAAATAAAAATAAAAATATAGAAGAGTGGCTTCCTTTCTTCCATCTTTGTTGATTCGCACGTTTTCTCGCTGCGACTGTATGTAAGATATACTGCTAAATGTTCCCGTTCTGTTCAATTTAACAAAATGGGAATGTAAATGATCAAATATCAAAATAATGGTTTTGGAAGTGGATCGGGTCAAGAATATATTAGCACCCTGCCATATATAAAAAGAGAGGTAGAGAGCTATATGCCTACTTTATACTGATACGAGTTAAATTTAAAGAACACATCGTTTTTCAGTAAAGTGATGCTAATCAAAATAATAAATTTCTGGTTAATGATTTTTTCACGTTTTTTTTTTCGTAATACGTTGCGTACATTATTCACTAAAATCTCATTGTTAAACTGAATTCAAACTTCACTTCTGTCTGTTTTGATAAACTACCGAGACTTTCACAATCTTCTTCTCACTTGTCTAATTTTTTGTGGTCTTCCCGTATTGTTTTCGTTTAAAACAGTTTCATTGGTAACAAACCTCTTTTAGGTTATTCGAATAATATTTCCCAAAATGTCTGGCTATCTCGCGTTGAGTTATCTTCTTCTAAATCACAATCTTCACATTTTCTTTCAGCAGAAAATTTAGCAATTTGTTTACACTAAAATCCTGGCCAATGCTTAATTACAATGTCATGCCAATTCACCTTATAGATATGTTAATAAGATGGAATAATTCCTATTTCGAAATTTGTATATTATCATGACTTTATCATCTTAGATCTTTTATTAGCCCAATATATTTGTATGGACGTTTTTTAGCTTCAACCTGTTTAAACCAGTGTATATTCTGTTACACGGCACATACGAAAATGAAACTTATTTTTCAAACTTCAACGTTCACATACACTACTTATAAAATCCTACTCCGAAAGAAACTTAATCTTAATGAAATAAATGTGTATAATAATTTTATGTTGTTGGCCTAAAACATTTGTATATTTGTGTTCCTTGTTTTTCTTTCTATCTATCTATCTATCTATCTATCTATCTATCTATCTATCTATCATTAAACATTTTGTGTGCTATAGCACTTTTAAAGATAACAACCGTATGTATAGGAGTATAACAATATGTATGCGTGTATGGATGTGAATGAAAAACACATTTGCATATACAATCACTATCTACTCATGCTAAGTGAAAAATTCATGATATTTCTTTTTTAGTATTACTTCTACATCAAAGGCATTAATTACGCGAACAAAGTAACTTTGTGCCAACTTTACAAGAGATCTTGACACCGGACTCTGCTGCCAGACGTATTAATTAAAGAGCATTGGTCCAAACGAATTTTATACCAAAAGAGTTTTTCGTTAAGGTGAAATCTTCATGTCCCTTACTCTGCCTTAATCCATTGTTGTTGTTGTTTTTTTCTTGCAGACAATTACCATTGTAGACTTGCATTACCGCCCTTGGAAATAACAGCCAATCAGTGAAGAGTTACGCATTGAAGATAAGTAAAGATTCAAGCTACATGTGGAGGCGCCGTTTCGGAGGTGTAAAGTCCAATGTAAAATGTTCATTAGACAGAATTGTCTCTGATTGAACTTTGGATAATCTTAATCGAAAGAAGAAAAAAAGTTTTTAATATTCAGCTTCACAGATATTCCTTCTATAAACTTTGACCTGTTAAGATTCTAAGCTATGTTGTCATAAAAGATTTGAGGAACTGTAAAACATATTACATGTGTAAATGTACAGATACACACATACAAAAGAAAATCCAAGCGTGCACACATAATACATGGAATTGGATATTAAATGTATCCGTACATAAGCATATATATTTCAATTTTTACTGCCCTAAATTATACTTTCTACACACACATATATATATATATATATATATATATATATATATATATATATATATATATATATATATATATATATATATATATATATATATGTGTGTGTGTGTGTGTGTGTGTGTGTGTGTGTGAATTATATACTTATAGTCTGTCAGGCTATCATTTCGTGTGCTCCTTTCTATTTTCTATTTTTATTTTTATGCATCTTTCTTACTATAAACACACACACACACACACACACACACACACACACACATATATATATATATATATATATATATATATATATATATATATATATATATATAAGAATAATTAGGAAAACACCTTAAAAATATATAGTCAGTAATAAATTTATTTCGATATATAAAAGCATATTCACCTCATAAGATATATATATATATATATATATATATATATATATATATATACAAGTGCTAAAACCTCTCGGCGTGTGTTTGTTCATATAATACTGTATATGCATAGGCATATAATTGTAGTTGATAGCTAGGCTCACATCTTCGGATGTCGCAATGCCATAACAGAGAGTACTCAAAATCTATCGAATATCTAATCGAAATCAATTGATAATAGCTTATTACATATGAGGTACAAACACACATACATATATGTACCTGTGTGTGTACTGAATCGTTAATAATGTTAGTCCTTAGTATATATATATATATATATATATATATATATATATATATATATATATATATATATATATAGTTAGTCCTACAGAGATGCGGTTCATATTATGCATGCTATCGAGTAAATTATTTCTTTACTTGGTTCTTATTCTTCTATACTTGCCTAAACCTTTTACTTGCATATCCAGTATTATTTTTTTCACTATTAAACCACAGAATTATATGTAATGCTTTCAATGATTCGTTACTGCAATAAAGGTTATTGTGAAATGATTAAATTAAATTCTATTTAAATATGAAATAATATATCTTTCAAATTACTTATGTGAAAAATACAATATATAATGTGAAAAATACAATATATAGTGTGAAAAATGTGTTACCACTTCCAACATAAAACATCATTCTAATTTTCCTTGCAAAATTCTACTAAAGAACAGGTAGACTGCCCGCATTAACAAATCTAAACATCAGTATATTTTATAATGATAAAAAATGTTATAATAAATTGTGAGTACAATAATAATTATTCTGAGTACTCATACATTTGAAGCACAAATACAGTTAAAGCGGATTCTTTTCTATATAATTTAATTAGTTTATTCCATAGACAAAGATGTTACAAATTTTAAAAAGCAGTCAGTTATAGCCTTTTTTTTATTAAATAAGCATTATTATAAATACACCTAACATCCTAAAACGTTCATATTCTTTTAAATTTTAATAACATTTAATAAAACATTTATGATGTTGTTACTATAATACAAATGTATCGCTTATTAAAGATAATTAGAATTCTATCGACATTTCTATATGTGCATAACATTTTTCCTAAAACAAACACACTCGCACATAATGTTATGCATTATATAGCGATATGTGTGTATACACATCAATAATCCTAATACATTTTATAAATATTATTTTTTTTATTACTTACACTTTACTGGCAGCATCAGCAACACCATTGCCATCATCTTTCTGAATTGTCATAAACTTTTATGCATTTTATCAATTTCTCTTCCTTCATTTATCTTGATTTCTTGAAGCAAAGCAGTACGAATAAATAAATGAAAATAGTAAAGAAAATAAAATAACGATGGAATAATCGAGGCAAAAGAAAAATGCAATAAAGTAAGAGGGGGAACTGGCGTGAATCATTCAGAAATTGTCTCTTAAACTTCATTTACATTTTGCGGGGGCCTAACAAGAAGAGCTGAAACCGAGTGATATGCCCTTTCATAAAAATTGGTTTGCAAGAACCAAAGTGTATATAAGGATGGGGGTAAGGAGTGGAAAATTTTTCTTATCCTGAGGAAGGGCCTGAAGAGGTGGAAAAATACAGAAACATAAAATAAATGGATGAAATAAAATAATAGAAAAGAACTAATAATTCCATACATCATTTGTTAATAACACACTTCAACTATATTCCTTGTTCTCATGTGAGGTTAATGGTGATGTCGTGGTGGAGAGGCTTTTGACAAAAAGCCTGGAACGCTTATTCAATCTGGAGACTTGAACGGGTAACCCGTTGATCTGCTCGGGTTAATATTACTTGGGACCTTGACTCCAGAAAAAAAAAAAGTGGCCCTTACCGGAGAAATGTCTTCTTCAGATTCCTTTAAAATTTATTTTGTTTTTTTACCTCTCTATACTTTCTCTGTTTTCTGAATTTCAATTAAAGACATTGACTTCCTATCACTTTAACACCATTTTATTTGTTCTTCCAAAAGCATGACAACATTGATATATTTCATGCATGGCTCCGACAATTTTCCTAATGCATCCTTGATTTCACTTCCATTTTTTGTTTTGAAAATCACAGTATTTACAATATATATATATATATATATATATATATATATATATATAATTACATATATATATATGTGTGTGTGTATTTGTGTGTGTGTGTATTATAGCGAAATAAAATCTATTTTATACAAAAAGTATTTATTTTCAACATAACCTGCATCATTTACAGTGTTGTTTAACTCTACAAATTTCTTCTCGGAATTTTGTATCTAACACTTTATTCAATTCATTTGTGTATATTGTTCCATTTTTCATGCTTTGGATATATATCGTATGACTTAATTCACCTTAAGATATTTACCTTTGGGATACTTGTCCATTTCCTTCACTGGACCAGGTTATATGATTTTTTTTCAGCTTTTGAACTTGCAACTACTAGATAATCAGGTTTTTTCGTCACAAGACAAATCTCTCTTGGAAAATCTACTGGCGTAATTTTGGAACCGTAACAGTAATCGCTATTCTTAAGAGATGTTGTTTTAGAATGTCCATTCTTCCTTAATGAGTATCTCACAAATGGTATTTATTACAATGCTAGATCTACCAAAGAATTTGTCAAGATCTAACATGTTTTCTGATACTTTTACTTGTCTTATTCCCTATTCTTCTTCTCTATTGTCTTGACGTTTATCTAGAAGCAATGTTGATCACATGTTTCTTTGCATAAAAGATCAGCCAAGCCTGAGTTCACTGACCCCTCTCTCTCTCTCTCTCTCTCTCTCTCTCTCTCTCTCTCTCTCTCTCTCTGACATTTCGATGTCAGCTCTAAGTTAAATCCATTAGTCTGTTAGTGTTGTTTCAAATATTCAGCCCCAGCAGAAGACAGCAATAAGCAACACAAGGGCAAATAAAGTACAGGTAATTAACTGATGCGAAATATTCCCTAAACGTGTAAAAAGCAGTGAGAAACCATCAAGTCCCGTCGCTTGGGTAAAGCATTCGGCGCAAAATTTCCGAGACATTCATTTTGCTCCTATTTAAGAGAATGGATGATTTTAACTCCATAGAAGAAGAATAAAAGAAATCATTTATCTGTATTTAATTTACAGTTGTACAATTTAATAATCGTTAACTACAAAATATTTGAGGATGCATTTCGACATTATGCAGCTGTATATGCTTGTATATTATGATTGATCTCATGTTTTAAATAAATAAGACATGATAAATAATATAGTTATACTCACAAACCAAACTGTTTGCTTCTTATTTTAATGTAGCAAATAGTCGTTCTATTTCACCAGTTATTTATCATTACAAAATATATTAACATGTTCAGTATTAAGTTCAGTCAGTAACTTTATTCTGATGCATAACCTGTTAACACTGAAAAGCGTTATGTAATATCTTCATTTTGTCCTTTCCAGTTATTCGATGTAGTCTCTGCAGAATGATCTTTTCTTTTTAAAAGACAATAACATTGAAATCATTTTAATAATTGTTCATACAATATATTACAGGAAATATTTTTCATAAACTAATAAATTCTTTATTCAATTTTCTTAATGTCTTAAAATAATATTATCGAAGGTCATAATCGCTGCTTTTCTCGCTACAACTTATTTCAGTATCTACGAAGCTTCATGTTTGAGTGATAGACAATGTTTTAAAATATTAAATATATTTCTGATGTCTAAATAAATAAAATAAATAAAAGTAAATATTCAAGGAATTATAAATTTGCTGATTTTATTTAACATATGTATATTTTATGTATGTTATATTCCTGTACATATGTTCTTGGAAAATTGATTACCGAAAACAATCGTGAATAACTTAATTTTTCATTAATCTAAAGTCTGAATTTTGTCAAAATCCTTCAAAATATAATCCTATTGAAAATTTAAAAAACGATTTAGATATTGTGAAATAATCGAGAATTTTGAAGATTTCGTCAGCTCATCATTTAAATATATAAATGTAATTTGCAGATAAACCCAATAATTAATTACAGAGATAACGTTTTCTTTTAGGCGTGCCGAAATTATTTAAGGATTTAAAAGAGAAGAGTATTTCTAGTTAATCCAATTGCAAGACGTTAAAGAACATACTGATTAACAAATGTTTAATCGTATTAAAACTTTTCTATGATTTCTCGCGTAAATATCTAAATTAGTTGTTTTCAACTTTCTGTAACCTCGTCAACCTATTTCACTATGCTGAATATTCCCGACACCCTTAATGAAAGTTAAGGCCTTTTACGTTTACATAATAACAGATAGCACATTTCGATTCTAACCCTAATTCATCGAATGGTATCACAAACTAGGATAGTGACTTTAAAGTCAAAAAACCATTTTAATTTCACGAAAATATATAATCACATTGTGAAAACCTCCGGTAAAATTTAAATCAGTTTTACTTTGACTTAATTTCGATAGTTAATTTGATTCTGACGGTCAATACGGATTCTCATAATACTGAATCGCTTCGCTAATACATTTCTTCACAAAGTTTTTCTCATTGCTTTGACTTGATGTTTAGCAGAGAAGCCAAATAAATTGTGAGAAGCTGAATTACCAAATCTTTTCTGGCTACTGTATTGAAACAATATAATTCTATTTCTGGATATGTTAGTCATAAAATAAATGACTAAAGAACAGAGTGGTATCGAACAATGTTCAGATCTATAAAATAGTTATGTCTTCTTGATTAATTCCAAAAGATCAAAAACCTGTTCTTTGAAATAGGGACATTTGTTGGAGGCAATGGAAACAAACATACCGAAGGTTTCTAAGCTCACTTCATTTCACTGTAATTATTCAATGGATATGAAAATATTTTTCTGCATGATAGAATGTAACTTAGAATTTCAAATATATTTCTTAGATAAACCAATTCTGAATATAAAATGCTTCATGTAACAATTCATGAGTAAGGATTTCGTATACTACGTTGTTCATATATACAACTTATATACAACAATATTCCTTAAAATAGTTAAAAGTCATTTGAGTTAAAGAAAACTTTACATTTATGAATAATTTCCTAATAATACTGTGTATGAAATGCAGAATTCAAATAAGGAACACATCAAATGAAAACAATCATGAAATATATTAATTTGTAGTAACAAAATTATTTCGCAAAGTAACTTACAAATGATGTTCAGCTGAAGTAGTTTTTACAAGTGAGTAGAAAATATCCTGAATTTTTGGTGGTTGGCCGAGTGAGAAATAAAATTAGAATGTATACAAAACTTGTTCGACAAACTAAAATAGAAATAGTACTTCTAATATGTTGTTGTTACTAAGGCAACAAAACTGGTAAGGTCGTCAAGAATGTGGAAAGGAGGAAAATTCAAAGAGAGAAAGCAAGAAGACTAAGAAACAACAATTTCCCCCATGCCTACATCGATACCCACACTTCATTTTAACCTCTGTTCAATATTGTAATCCATCAGGATCTTTGATACACTCAGCCGGCTTATCCGAAATCATTTATTAAGAATACATCTTTTTGCCTTCCTTTATTCACTTTTTCTAGTTTATGCTCTAAATCTAATAATGATGAAGTCTTGTTTTTCTACTGTTTTTCAGTTAAAATATAGCAAAGAAAAAATAAATTATGTTGAATGCGTTTACTCATTCACATTGAAGTATTCCATTTTTTGTTACAAGAATCTTTGATTTTTTTTTTGTTAACTTTGTTATTTTAGTTTAAAATCTAACGGCACGCATCAGGGTGTCGCGATGTTCTGCTTAAAAAGTAGTGATCTTAAAAAATTATTAAAGAAATTAATAATATTTTTATATTTATTTTCTATTTAAATTAATAATATTTTTATATTTATTTTCTATTTTCTATTGATCAGTTCATGACAGTTACAAAGCAAGTGAGGAAATTGTGAAATCATTCAGTTAAGTACCAAATGTAATATACACACTTGGGCGATCATGTCTCTTTCGATTCATGACTGACTGAGCAGAAGATTTTCCCGTAGTAGGTTGTTGTTTCATTCTGCGGCAGACTAAATGCTAGCCAAGGCTACAGGACCTACATTGCCCTATTCGTCAAGCCATAGCTGGGGAAAGAAGAGATGGATACATACCTGTTCTAAGAGTATTTGTGTGTAAGTGAATGTAAGAAACCCGTCTGGAATTCGAACACGGAGAACCGAATTCAAATATCAGGTCTGTCTCTATCATAAGAATACGACGAAGGTCTGTCTCTAATGAGTGTGTGCGTATGCGCGCGTGTATTGCCGTGTATGCTTATATATAGATTTTTATATATATATATACATATATATATATATATATATATATATATATATATATATATATATATATATATATATATATATATATATATATATATATATATATATATATATATATATATATATATATATATATATATATATATATATATATATATATATATATATCACTATGGCTTGGCTTCGCAAAAACGAAGATCAAGCAAGTTCGTGACCGATAATTCCAATTCAGGTCAGGCATACACACAGTCATCGCAGTAGATAGATATTATATATATATATATATATATATATATATATATATATATATATATATATATACCATAGGTATTAAAATACATAAAGTGATATATAGTAAACACAGATTTTTTTGTTACAAAAACCTACTTGGGAAGGCAAGCTGCAGCAATGTTGGTTGTAAGGGCCTGCTTATCTTAAACTATAAGCTGAATTCATGGCTTTACCATGTCTCAAAAGTTTATCACTATCGCTTTTCGGCAAAACACAACTATCTTAACCTCTGACCATGCATTCGTCGTTTTTTTTTAGATAGCGTAAATTAAATGCACGCAACACATATTTGTTACTAATGAACATCAGTAAACGTACGGCTACGAATATTATACAAGATTAAGAATTGGATATCTGAAATCATTTTCATGTCATCAATTTAAGACCATTTTTTCTCTCTCCGATTTGAAGATTTGCATGAATTCTTATGCCGCTTGCTTCAGACAGTTACGCAGAGAAAGTGATATCCTTTTTTACTAATTTTATTTCAGATTTAAAACATTATCTTCTGAATGAAACACGTTGTCATACGCGTTTAAAAACTAAATGTCATCCTATTGACAGAGAGAAAATCTACATATTCTCAACATTTAATTTTTTTATTTCCAAACCATGAATTTTCTAAAAGACAAGCCCTTTTTTCAGCTTATTTACGAAAGAAAATTTCACTAAAAAGAGACACAAAACATTACTCTGAGATACTTTCCTAAAAAAAAAAAAGATTAAATTCACATGAATAACGAAATAATAAAAAAAGAAGCAAATTATCATTTTAAAATAAAAAAATAAAATTTTCTTTTACTGTATAAACATGCTGGGTTCAATGACACTGAAAAGTAATGAAC